>JBCFYV010000150.1:0-126543 GCA_039000515.1 Timema cristinae | reverse complement strand
TTGATTGGCGTTGAGCACATTTAACCTCTTGGCCACAGAGGGGAGGTGCGGTTATTATTTTATATCTTCAGAGTCACGAATATTTCAGAAACTGCGAGAGCTGTATGATTTTTAAATTATTCTCATAAACATAAAAAGATTACATTGTAATGGTACTTTTTTGACCTGGAGATTACGATGAATATTTTCGTTTTATATGTTTTCTAAACAAAAAAGGGGATATCTCGATTCTGTCTGTTTTGTCTGTGTATTGGCGTAAAGCCGAGACCATTTTGCCGAGTGTTAAAATCTGGTACCTAGGATGGGTAGTAAGTTATAAATAGGAGTGTTTGGAATCATCTATCCAAGCATAAAGTTAAGGTTGGTTTAGAAGAGATATTTTGGAAATTATATATAATGATTTTGATTAAAATTATATCCAGACCATTTTTAATATTACAAACAATATGACGCTACAAATTTTCCAGATAAAATGAATTGGAAGGTGGTTAACATAGACGGATATTAACAATGTTGATAATATTAGAGTTAATAAATTATTTATCATTGAATAATTGTAATACTAATAAAATAAATCAATTTTAAATGTAACATATTTTGTAAACCAATAATTCCCAAATTGTTAGGAAAATATCTAGTTTTAAAAATAGGTCTTGGGAATGAAGAGATTATTTCTGTTTTAGAATAAGATGATTTTAACTATTATGGTTCTGCAACAGTGTATATTATTTAGTTTCAATGATCTTACGAGTTTTTAGTAAGTATTTCCATTTTTAGGTAAAACAGTGAGAGACTTCTGTCCGGGGCACCATTCATTTATTTTTCCACCAAATTTGGAGAAAATATTTGTTTTATTCTAAAACTACACATTGCTTTCTCCTATAACTCATAACTTCTGAACTTTTTAAAATTATTACTATGGTATTTTTTTGTGTAAATTTGAGTTATTCATTTTGCCTTAAAATATTACATTGTAATTTATATACCACCTATGGGATTTTTAATGGATTTAGCTCATTTAAGGCTGTGCAAGAGAGATAATATTTTATTTTATTTTCTTATTTTTATTGTTGTGAGTCTTTTTAATAGAATAAAAATATTAAATTAAGATTAAATAGTTATAATGATTAATTTAATTCAATAATACTAATTCGTATCCAAGTATTAAGAAATACAAGCAAAAGCCTTAATTTTTTTTGTGGATGTACGGATAGTATAGCACTATGTGGTGTGACAAAGAAAACCATCCCCTTTTAATTATAATCCCTATTTACAATCATCCATACGTCACTATTCCAACAATATTACTACTTCTAAATGGTATCACCTCTTTGGCGTGTATTGGAAAGGTTCTTTTGTTTTGTTATTGGCGTGGGGTTGAAAAGAAATGATATTAATGCCGGGATGTAAACACTTTACAATCATTAGAAAAGAAGAAAAAAAGGACTTGTTCCACTACTTATTACCAGTTTAAGATTATGAAAGGATGTACACCAGGATCTTGATTACTACTTGAAGAGTTTGTGAGGACATGCATATCCTTCAGTAAACATAAAGAGATATGTACATATGATCGAGTTCTCGACTACAGATGGTCTAGGGTGAGAAGTTTCAATTTTCTTATATTATTGCGGGACTGAGGATGGTTTTAATAAAAAAAAAGGTAAATAATAGGTGGCTGTGAGCAGTGTGGCTATTTTGTTTGACTCAAAGAAGTCTAATTGTGTTAAGGGTAAATAATAAACTTTCTGTGCCATAATTTTGTACGTGGTTGGACTTAGGTATATATGTTGGTTTTATTTTGCCTTTGAAAATGTAAGGAAAAAGGTTGTTTTTTTTTGTTATCGAATGATTTAAATTGAATTAAGATTGTGATATAATAATTATAGCTTTGACAACAAATATGTTAACCTAGATATGTGATTTACCGGAGCTCCGCAGGCAGGTTAAGTATAAGTGCCTATCTAAACCCAGAGGTCCCGAGATTAAGTTTCCTCGTGCAACTGAGCTAGATGAAATTGAACTATTTTTTTTTACATACAACAGTAGGAGAAATATATATTTAATTAAAATAAAATATATTTTTTTCTTACTTTTTTTTAAAAAAATTTTTCACAGTGGCGCCTTAACGCGGGGCTTTTCGATAAGGTTAGGATAGAGCAACCTAGTATTTTCAAATGTGGTTTAGGTTATGAGCCAGGAAGGGTATTTTCTTAGAAGTAGGGACAGAGGACAGTCTAAGATAAACATTAGGTATGAGGCTGAGGTTTTACCCACAATAATGAATGGACAATCAATTGATGTAGGGTTGGAGGATGATGCTGCTACCACGACACCACAGCAGGAAAAGGTAGTTAGGGACCAAGTAGTGGTTGAGGATTTGAGCGACGACTCATCCCAAACTTATTTTGAGGGTCCGTCACCAGACGGGGACTAAATACCTCCTTTCCCTATGGAAGCTCCCCATAGTACCCCTTCGTTGGACCTTATGGCGGGTATCCAACAGTTGTTAATGGAGATGAGGGAAGGGCAGTTAGTCCTCGAGAGAAAGCTCGTTTCTACTCAGGAGGAAACCCGCAGTGAGATTATGCGTCACATCGGTTCATTAACGGTCAGTATGAGGGAAGAGTTTTCAGCGGCAATAGGCAAGACCAGGGCCGACTTTGAGGTTAGAGTTGAGGCCACTGAAGAGCGGCTCAGGCAGGAGCTGGCCAGTGTTAAGAAAGAGATCCTGGAGTCAAGGGATGAGCTTAGCCTGACCTTGGAGTCAAACCAAAGGTTGACGGCACAGAAGCAAGAACAGCAGGTCGCACAGCTAGAGGAAGGATTGAATAGACTAAGCCTAGAGGTGCGCACAGGAAACGAGAGTCAGACAAATACACTGGGGATTCTGAACTCTACTGTTGGCTCACTGAAGGACAAGAACCGGGATTTAGCCAAAACCCAGGTGGTGTTGGATCAGAGGTTGACTGATACAGCCGAGGAGGTAAAAATGGTAAAGAACCAGCTTGAGGGATTGTCAGACCAGGTCAGGTTAGGAGGGCTGTGCGACTTAAGCTCATTTTCTTTATCTTTGTGTACCCTTTTAGGAGACCGGGCTCTTGGGGATAGACTCCCTAAATTCAATCGCAGGAGTGGGCAGGATCCCGTTAGCCACCTCAACACTCTGGAGGAACTTTTTGAAGGGCGTCGACTAAATGATAAGGAAAAAATAAGGTTAGGGGGCAGTTCCCTCACTGGTGACGCTTTGCCTTGGTGGTCGGTAGTGCGCGAAAGCATCACAGGCTGGGAGGAGTTTCGAACACGATTCCTAGCAATGTTTTGGAGTGTGGAGATCCAGGGCCAAATGAGGGCTAAATTACATGCGTCAAGGTACCATGCGAACGGAGGTACTCTGGAGGGCTACCTTGCCGACATGTATAGTAAAAGTAGGAATTTCGAGTCGAACATCAGTGACTCTGAGTTGATATATATGGTCACGCATCAACTACCCATACGGTACCGCGAGATATTGGTAGGGATTACCTACAACACTTTGGAGGAGTTTAGGGCCGGACTGCAGCGCTTGGACGCTTTGGAACAGGATAGGCGTAGGGACAAAGTAGGACAGTTTAGTTCCCCACTTCATAGGAGGCCGAACGTGGAACAGCGGGTAGGACCTACTCCACAGTTTAAACTGGGAGCACGTCCACAGGAAGCGTGGAGGAGAGATAGACCTCCTCGCGACCATTCAGGCCGTAGTTTAGTTTGGGGTGCCCAGACAGCACCAATATCCTGGTAGAGGTCGGGAAAACTCCCATCATAACCTTGAGGTAAGAGACAAAAGGTCAGTCAACGGACCTTTTCCCCAACCTAGGAACCACCCTTATAGGGACAACGACAGGGACTTTAGGTCTACGAGTAACTCCCATACCCCATTTCAACCGTCCCAGACGAACCCTCAACATAGGGTACCAGCTAACATAGGTCCAGTCTATCAAGGGCAAGCAAACCGTGGTTCTAGTCATCATCCTCAACCAGTTGATGTAAATGTAATCGTCAAAGAGGGAAACTGTTGACCTGCGATGTAGGCAGCCCAGACCGGTCGCAGGTTCCACACACTCTGGGAGCATTTTTAGTATGTCAAGAAAAAGTTAACACCCTTGGTGTAGATCTTAGGGAAGAATTACTAAATGAAAAGGAAGAAATGGAGATGTCAGGAAATCCGACGTGTCCCGAGCTTATGTTAGAAGTTGAAGGATTATCTCTGAGTTGTCTATTAGATTCTGGAGCAGAGATAAGTTGTGTGTCCGAAGAGACCATCACATTACTTTTAGTCACAGGGAAACCTATCCTTATGTTCCCAGTGCCAGCATTAAAAATAGTAGGAGCCACTAACAGGAAGAGTCCCTCCATCCACAAACAAGTGTCCTTGACGATTTTATTGTCTGGTCGAAGCACCTTGGCCAAATGTTTGGTTGTTAGAGGTTTTGTGAAACCTATTATTTTAGGCATTGATTATTTGACCGAGCAGGGAATTTCTTTGGACTTTAACCATAAACAGGTGTATGTAAGCAACCCTCAGGACAGTGAGCCACGCCAAGTCATTTCTGAAAAGTGTACCTGGGAAATTAACAAAGATAAAGACATTCTACGAGTACTGGCTTTAGACTTACATTCATCTACAGGAAACGTGATTTACCCCACCTCAGAGCTGAACCCAGGACAGGGTGAGATAGTGTTACACCTTTTTGCGAGTTTGAAAGTTTGGTGTTGGGGTTAGGACATTTAAACCATGAACAAAAAACTAGTTTATTACGAGTTTTATGGGACTGTAGGAGAGTATTCTCCTAACAACCTGGATTAAATAACTGTTACCAAGCCGACATACCCCTCACTAGAAAAGATGGGTTTTTTTTTCAAAGTTATCCGTTGCCCAAAGCTTATGAATCTGAGCTAGATAGGCAAATCCAAACCATGTTGGATTATGGGATCATTAGTCGATGTTCAAGTCCGTATGTCAACCCTTTAGTCTGCATTATTAAGAAAGACAGGTCGGTTCGCCTATGTTTGGATGCACGCAAATTAAATACTTTAATATGTAAGGATTATGAGTCTCCCACAAATATAACTGATATGTTGCAGGATTTCAAAAATGTAAAGTTCATGTCTACTATAGACCTCTCCCAAGGATACTATCAGCTTAGGCTGAAACCTCAAGTTAGACAGTACACCGCTTTTTTATACAGGTCCCGGCAATATCAATTTAACGTGTTGCCTTTCGGCTTAAGTAACGCAATAGCCGAATTCACAAGATGTATGGATTTAGTACTGGGTAATGAGTGTCGGGAGTTTGCTAGAGCCTACGTGGATGATATCTTGATCACCTCGGCCACGTTTGAAGAACATCTGTGTCATCTAGAGAGTACTTTCAGACGGCTTATGAAGTGTGGTATGACCTTAAAGTTAAAAAAATCTTTGTTTTGTCAAGACCAAGTGCCTTTTTTAGGTCACATCCTGACCTGTGATGGGTGCGTATGGACGGTGATAAGCTGAAAATCATCAGTGAGTTTAAAGCGCCTACATCTAAAACGGGAGTCAAGGCTTTCCTGGGAGTAGTAGGATTCTACCGAGGTTATACTAGTCAACTTGCAGACATCGGAGTCCCTCTGACTGATCTACTGAGGAAAGGATCAATTTGGTGATGGACCAAGGTAGAGGAAGCTGCATTTCAAGGGGTGAAAAGTCTCTTCTTGGAATCCAGGACCCTAAAACACCCTAAACTCGGCGAGACCTTCTATCTGACCACAGATGCCAGTGCTTATGCCTTGGGGGCTACAGTCAGTCAATTGGATTCCGAGGGACAGCACCAATACATAGCAATGAACAGCCGGAAGTTGAACCCAGCAGAGCGACGTTACACTGTAACAGAGAGAGAATGCCTGTCTATTGTCTAGGCACTGCAACGTTTTCGGAGTTTGTTATTGGGCCAGAAGATAATCATTTTGTCTGACCATCGTGCCCTCACGTTTATGAACACCTGCCGTCTGAAAAGTGACCGTTTGGCAAGATGGGTATTGGCAATCCAAGAGTTTGGACTGGAGTTAGATTATTTACCAGGAAAAGATAATCATCAAGCTGACACGTTGAGTCGTTTCCCCTTAAACGATCTAGGTGTCCCAGAAGCAGAAACGTTGAGAGCAGCTGACAGCTTCCTTGTCCTCCCCGCACAATTGGAAGGCAATACGCATCTGGAGAAGAAATTAAAGCAAATCAAGATATTTCAGCAAAAAGATCCAGAGACTCAGGAAATTATAAAATTACTCAAGTTACACCACCACCCCTATGTCAAGTCAGACAAATCTCACAAGATGTCAATGAAATACGTGGTCAGTCAGGAAATTTTGTACCGTAAAAACATTTCGGAGCACCCACTGGATTATTCAGGACAAATTTTCATACCCACTAAACTCAGGGAACAGTTGGTAGATCACACACATCTGAAATTGGGACATTTCGGGACATTTAAATGCTACCATTTTCTGAGGAGATATGTTTATTGGCCCGGATTGTACTCAGATTGTCAGAGACTAATTCGTAAGTGTGAGCTCTGTCAAAAGACCAAACATGGTAATATTGTCTACGAAGGAGAGTATCAGGCCATCTTACCTTCGGGACCGAACCAATTAGTGGCGGTTGATATATTTGGACCACTTCCTAAAGCCACCAGAGGATTGACTTACATCTTTTCCATGATTGATGTTTTTTCCAAGTTCTGTCAACTATTTTGTCTAAAGAAAGCTACCACAGATGCGTGTTTAAGTCGTGTGCAATCTTATATTCAGAAAGTAGGTACTCATAAACAAATATTGTCGGATCATGGAACTCAATTCACAGGAAAAAAATGGTCTCGGGAATTGACCGCTTGCAACATACAGGAGACCTACAGTTCTATCAGACACCCCGCTTCCAACCCTTGTGAGCGTAGTATGAAAGAAATAGGCCGTTTCCTAAGATGCCATTGCCACCTTAAACATACTACGTGGCCTTCTTATGTGCCTATATTAGAGGAGTTAATGAACTCACTAGTCCACCATTCTACTCAACACACCCCGATTGAAGTTCACTTCGGCATTCGACCAAAGACGTTTTGGACCCCCATTTCCCCGAACCTGGATTGACGACTGATAGACCCAAAGCAGAGGACCCACGTGTAATACTGGGAGTGTTGAAAGAGAGGGCATCACGTCATTTGAAGAAAGCTGCAGAGTCCCGGCTGAAATATCAGAAGAAAAAAATAAGAATACCATTCACAGTCGGTGACAAAGTTCTACTGCGAGAGAGCCCAGTTTCTGATTTTTTTTCGAAAGAGACCAAGAAACTGTTTCAATTGTATTCAGGTCCTTACTGCATTACTAAAGTTATCAATAATAATGCATTTGAGTTAGCTGAGGTTGGTCAGGATGACATCAAAGGAGTGTATAATGCTACCTTATTAAAAAAATGGGTGGAGTAAAAAAAAAAAATAGAAACTCTAGGAAGGATTGGTGAAAAATTTTCAGCATCCAACAAATAGCCTGCGGCATTTTTTTCTCAAGGTTGGAAGGTACACACCGTATTATACAAGTCAGGTATCAATCTAAGGAAAGATAAGAAAGATAAAACAAAAGTGTGGAGAAATTTTTTTTTGTATTGTGGAAAGGGTAATTTATCCCACAATTATTACTTAAGAATTATAATGGATAATTTCGACAATCAGTAATAGATTATTTGTTATTGTTAAAGTATCTACGTCAAAGAAGTTAAGAAATACCCCATGTGAAGAGAAGATGCATCCCGAAGACCTACACGATAAGAATGTGCCTACAAAATGAGAGAGAGAAAATCCTATGAGTATTTAAAATATATGTATAATGGTTATAACCAGCGTCAACATTAAGGCTAGTCCCTCTGTGCCGGTAGCTGTTAGACTGGGCAGACTTGTGATAGTCACATGAATATTAAAACTTGTGAAAGGGCAGGAACCCACACAACTTTTATTGGAAATGAATAGCATCGAGAATTATTAAATGTTTTATGGTGAAACTTTGAAGGTTATTTATTTATTTTTGTATATGTCAGAAGAAAATATAATTAGAGGAAGAGACAAGAGAGTGGGATTTTCTGAGAGTAAAGTAACATCACAACCAAAGTCATTCTTTATTCATGTATGGGAAGCAGACAAGTAACATGACGAGGTCTAAGACGTTATAAGCATTTTCAGTTTAATTATAATGAAGTTATTTTAAGAAAAAGAAGTTAAATCCATGAACTTTATCTGCAATCGTTAACCTATGATAGGGCTTGTGTGTTTACAAGTATGTACTGTATACTTGAGATGTGTAGCCCCAACAGCTGAGAAGAGACGCACTGGAACTTTTGATTTCACCAATTAGTCGCCATAAGCAGGCCCAGCAAGTGTGGTACCTGGTTTCCGTCATTACGCTCCTTGCAGTCAGAAACGAGGGAAGTTATTTCCATTATCTTATAACAGACAACATTGTGTAAATGTCCTTTTTATTATTTCGCTTAGTATTTATTTTAAAACACCCTATGAAGTTATAAATTATTCATATGTGTAGCACCTTATGATAAGTGCTTGATATTTATGTGAAAATGGCCCAGTATTTCCATGGTAGGCTTATACTTATGATAGGGCACGTTATAACATTTTGTATGTCTATTTCTAAACAACCTATAATTTCATTGAATAGTTATGTCAAACTACTATATTAGTTAATATATTGTGTCATTGTAGTCTATGTTCATGTCAGGTTTGAAAAAGGTTGTTTTCTTCGTATAATCAACTAATGTTTGTAATTATTATTTTTAACTTGTTTAATTTTATCATATGGTGTATGTAAATCACCTGGCAGAGGATTGTTATGATAATATCACTTTATGAAGTTGAAATTCATATTATGAGAGTCAGCATTCGCGACCAGTGGTGTAATAAGAAGCCTAGGGGGCTGTAGGTACCCAAACAGTTAGGGTGAGTTTAGTGGGTCAATTGAAGATGATTGGGGGCACAGTACATTTCAGGAAACACCAATTTGGCATGAGTTCACGAGTTGTTGTTTTTTTGTTTGGAACAATTGTCTCATAAGTTGCAAGAGGAGAGTCTCATATTGTAACACGACTATGTTTCTATCTAACCTTTGCCATCCACTTAGCTATTTAATATTTAAGAATTTTGGTTTAGTTAAAGAGTGTGTAAACTAATAATTTTAATATGTCCAGTCTATTGCTAAAGTGTGGTTTTGTTTCAATGTAATGAGGGTAGTTTTGTTTTGTGTTAGTAATTCAATTGTATGTAGGTCTAGAGAATGCTAACAGCTTATACTATATAAGGCAAGCATTAGCCATGTAACATATTGTGTAAATGTTTGTAAAAAAAAAAAGTTATGTAAAACCCAAGGTAGTAGACAAATGTTTCACCTGGAGGACAACTAGAGTGCCATTTGAATTTGCTCAAATAGCTGGTGTAGTGCGGTTGAAACCCAGGAGCAGGTGTTTTAATTTGTCGCTTTGGTTGCGAGGACACCGACATAAGTCAAGTGCGCGTCTTCAAAACCTATAAACCAATATGTAAAGGGTTAAAAGAATGTACATTTCCGAGCAACCTTACCTGCAAGGGTCTCAACGGTGCCAAGTTTAGAAGAAAGGAAAAGTCGTTAGACAATGGACCCTTTAACTCCTACCACTTTAAGTGCAAACCCAAAGGCTGGGAATGTTCCAGTAGCAGTTTTCAATACTAAAACTAACTTCTGACAGATTTTGGGGCAAATCTGTGACAAAGAAAACCATCCCCTTTTAATTATAATCCCTATTTACAATCATCCATACGTCACTATTCCAACAATATTTACTACTTCTAAATGTTAATCACCTCTTTGGCGTGTATTGGAAAGGTTCTTTTGTTTTGTTATTGGCGTGGGGTTGAAAAGAATGAATATTAATGCCGGGATGTAAACCTTTACAATCATTAGAAAAGAAGAAAAAAAGGACTTGTTCCACTACTTATTACCAGTTTAAGATTATGAAAGAAAGTAAAACCCGGATCTTATTACTACTTGAAGAGTTTGTGAGGAACATGCATATCCTTCATAAAAAATAAAGAGATATTACATATGATTTGAGTTTCTCGACTACAGATGGTCTAGGGGGAGAAGTTTCAATTTTCTATATTATTGCGGGACTGAGGATGGTTTTAATAAAAAAAAGGTAAATAATAGGTGGCTGTGAGCATGTGGCTATTTGTTTGACTCAAAGAGTTTAAATTGTGTTAAGGGTAAATAATAAACTTTCTGTGCCATATTTTGTACGTGGTTGGACTTAGGTATATATGTTGGTTTTATTTTGCCTTTGAAAATGTAAGGAAAAAAAGGTTTTTTTTTTTTTGTTATCGAATGATTTAAATTGAATTAAGATTGTGATATAAAAAATTATAGCTTTGCAACAAAACAAATGTATATAAATATGTTAACCTAGATATGTGATTTACCGGAGCTCCGCAGGCAGGTTAAGTATAAGTGCCTATCTAAACCCAGAGGTCCCGAATTAAGTTTCCCCCCGTGCAACTGAGCTAGATGAAATTGAAACTATTTTTTTTACATACAACAGTAGGAGAAAATATATATTTAATTAAAATAACTAATTTTTTTCTTATTTTTTTTTAATTTTATTTTTTCACAGTGGTAAACATTTTTAGGCACGGTCTTACCATATTTCCCAAGATATAATTTTATTTAATAAATAATGAAACTGAATCGGGCAGACTTTCTCACTCGTTTACAAATGGGGGATCCCCCCCTTTTGGGAGGCCTAGCTTTTATTTTAAAAATTTTATTTGGGGGGCCCTTTTTTAAAAATTTAGTTTTAAAATTCAAAAATTTCCCCTGAAAAAAAAAAAGGGGGGAAAATAATCCCCTTTTTTATTTTTATTTCCCTTAAAAGGGAAAAAGGGGTTTTTTAATTTTAAATGAAAGGTTTTTAAAAATTATTTTTCCCTTTTAAAAAAAACCGGGCTCAAACACAACCCGATGTAACCCCCTAACCCCTTTTCGAAAAACTTAAACCTACAGGTCCCCAAAACCCTTAAAACATTGGGTTTTAAAATGGCGGGGCCCCCTTTGGAAAAAAAAGGGCAAAGAAACCAAAATAAGGTTTCAAGAAAACTCCAAAAAATTTTTAAAATTTCTCCCAAAATTTTTTCCCCTTGCTAGTTTCTCAAAATTTTCCCCTGTGACAAAAACCCCCAAAACCCTTATAAAAAATTTTTAAAAATTTTTAAACTTTTAAATACCCCTAAAAAATTTTTTCAAAATAAAATAGAAAAATTTAAAACCCTTTTCCCAATGTTTGGTAAAAAATTTCTTTGCGGTTGTAAGGGTCTTTTAACCCTTTTTTAAAATTGTTTTTAAAAAGGCCCAAAACCTTTTTTTTAAACCTTAAAATTTTTCCCCCTGGTCCCCACCTTTGAAAGTTAACTTTTCAAAAATTGGAAAAAAAAAAATAGAAAAAATTTTATTTTTAAAAAATTAATATTTATTCCGTCCCTTTTTGAAAACCCCACTTTGGGGAAATTTTAATAAAAATTTTTTGGGTTTTTAATTTTTTTAAAAATTTTTTGGGGGGAAGGAATTAAAATTTTTAAAATCCCTTTTTCACTTGGGGAATTTTGCCGCTTCTTGGCTTGACCAAAACCGTGTTTTTTTAAATTTAAAATACAATTTTAAAAATTCAATTTTTAAAAAACAAAAAAAAAACAATTTAACCTTTTAACCTAATTCCCCCTATTCTAACCCCCTTTGTACCCAAACTTAAAAAGCCTTTTTAAAAAATCTGTCCTTTAAAAAAAATTTCCCCCAATAGGAAAGGGTTGTAGATTCCCCCAGGTTTTTAAAACCCCCTAGCCCAAACACCAAAAAAGGCTCCCCCTATAAAATTAAAAAGAAATATTTTTTTAAAATTTCTTTTGGGGTGGGGAAAGACCACCTAAAAGAAAAAAATTGGGTAAATTTATTGAAAACCCCGGGGGCCCTTCCTTGTTTTTTGTTCTAAAATTGGTAATTTTTAAAAGACCAATTAAAAGAATAAGGAAAAAAAAGAAGGCAAAAATAAAAACCCGTTTGGGTTTTTTTAAAAGGGTTTTTTTAAAAATTTTGGGCAAAAAAACAAGTGGGGAAAAATTGGGGGATTTTTAAGGTGGGCCCAACCCAAAAAAAATATTGTGGTTTTACAAAATTATTTTTCCGGGCCTTTAAAAAAAACCCTTTTAAAAAATGGGGTTTTTTCCAAAAAAAGAACTCCGAACCAAAGGTCCATTTTTCCAAACCCGTGTTCCGGGCCAAAGGTTTTTCCCCTTCAAAGCATCAAAACCCCCAATTTTATAACTCCCCCCGGGTTTCCAACCAAAAATTAAAAAATTTTTTAAAATGCAACCCAAAAAATTTTAAAAAGAAAATGTTACGCAAAAGGATTTCCAAATAAATGGGGTGTTAAAAAAAAAAAAACAATTTTTTGAAAAACTTGTTTTTTCCCCCAAAATTTCCAAAGCCGCCCCCCTTTTAATTTTTTAAAATTTTTCCCTGAAAATATTTTTTAAACCATTTTATTTTTTTAAATTTTTATACCACTTTTCCCAATGCCCTTTTTAAATTTTAAAGGGCCACAGAAAATTTTTACCAAGGGTTTCCCAAAACTAAAAATTTTTAAAAGGGTAAACTTTCGGGAAAATTTGGCCGGCTGGGAAGAGAGACCCCGGGGTTTTAAATTTTTATTTGGATTACCGGAAGGGGGGGGGGCCCCCAAAATGCCACTTTTCCCTTCCTTAAATGGGTAATAAAATTAAAAAATTTCCCTTTGTTTGGTTTTTTCCCAAAAGATTTAACTAAAAATATTTTTCCCAAAAAACAAAGGAAACTAATAAAAAAAAAAAAAATTCCCAAATTTGGGGAATTGGGAAAAAAGTTTAAAATTAAAATTTGTCCCCCGGGCTTTTTTTACCCGATTGGGGTATTTTAAGGGGATTTTTTTTGAAAAAAAAGGGGGGGAATTTTTTGGAGAAATTTTAAAAAAAAAATTTAAAACCCCCAGAAAAATGGGGAAGTTGTAAAACTTTTCAAAAACCCCTCCAGAAAAACTTGACAAATGGAACCTTAAAACCCCCCCTTTTAATAAAAACAACCCACAAAACTGGTGTTTCCCCCAAAAAAACTCCCAACCCCTTTGAATTGCGGGAAGAAAAATCCCCAAAAATTGGGGTAAAAAAAACAGAAGGAAAAAACCCTTTTAAAGGTTTTTAATTTTAAAAGGGGGCCCCCAAAAATAAGGGTTTTGGCCCTTCGGCTATCCCCAAAAAAAACCCACAAATAAAATACCCCCCCAATGAAAAACCCCGGGGAAAAAGGGCCCCCAAAAAATCCAGGCAAAAAGGAGGTTTCCGGGGTTTTCCCCCAAAAAAGGGGAAAAAATTCCCCTGCCGGGCTCATAAAATTTTCCCTAAGGGCCCCCAAAAAAGTACAAAATTTGCAATAGAAAAAAAAAAAATACCAAAGATCCTTTCTTCAAAGGGTCGGGTTGAATACTATTTTTCCACACCCCACTTAAAAAAAATTCCAAGGTCCCAATTTTTTTAAAAAAAATTCCAAAAAAATCCTGTTCTTTTTAATTTAACCTTTTCGATCCTTTAACCCTTTAGTAAGAAAAAGCCAACACCTGAATGGTGTAAACGGGGGCCTAAGAAAAAAAAGAATTTTGGTTTTATAAAAAAGAAAACAAGTCCCCCTTTTTAAAAAAGAAAATTACCTTGGCCAAAAGGGGATTTGGGGCTTAAAACAAAGGTTGGGTCCCAAAATTACCTTTTTTTTTCCAAAAACCCCAAAGGGGTTTTCAAGCCTAAAAAAAAGGATCACCCAAATACAAAAAAAATACTATAACCCCCCTTTTATTAAAATTTTTTTTCCCCAAATTTAAAAATAAACCAACATTTTAAAAAAATTATTTGGGCTCAAATAAAAACCAAATTTGAAGCAAAAACTTAGGTTTTCCTTTTTTTCAAAACTTCCAAATTTTTTTCCCTTTTTTCTTAAAAAAATTTTTAAACCCCCTTTGGGATTTTTAATAAAAAAAGGCCTTTCCCAAAAAAACCCAAAAGAAAAAAAAAACAATTTCAAATCGCTTATCCAAAAAATAAAATTGAAAAAATTAAAATTCCCAAGTAAAATGGTTTTCCCCAAATAATAAGGGGTGGGGAACCCCTAAAAAAGAAACCAATACAGAAATTTGAATACCAAAAACCCTTTTCCAGAACCGCTTTCCCTGGTTTAAATTTTTAAAAAACCAAAAAAACCCCTAAAAAGGACTTTTCATTTTTTATAAGCCCTACGCTTCTAAGGCATCTTTCAAAAACAAGGCATGGCTTTTTTTTTAAACCCGGAGGATTGGTTGGGCCCCCGGGGTATAAAACGGGCCCGTAAAACCCCCAATTAAAACTTCAAAAACCAAAGAAAGGGATTACAACCCCGAAAAAAGGGAAAAACAGTTTCTCCGGTTTATTGGCCCCAAACCCCCTTTTTGTTTTAAATTATGTGCCTTAACCCCCAAAACCCAAGGGAAATTTCCCAAACCCCCACCCCCCACGGGTTCCCCGGCCTTTCCAAAAAATAACCCGGTTTAATATTGGAATCAAAATTAACGGAATGGGGAAATTTTTCCCAAAACCATTTTTAAAAAACCTTAAAATTAAAACAACCAAAAAAAAAAAGATATCCCAAAAAAACCCAAAAAATTTTTCCCCCCAAAAAAAAGGCAAAAGGGGTTTGGGGGGTTGCCCCCAATTTAAGGTAAAACTTCAAAGGACAAAAAAACGAAAAATGAAAAAAACACCCAAAAAAACATTGACAAACATGAAACCGGCCGGGGGACCTGGCCCAACAAAATTTGAAAAAGAAAAAAAAATAAGACAGGAAAGAAGGGGGGAAAACCCCCATTTAAATTTGCTTCCCCAAGCAACGGTTCTTCAAAAAAAATTAAACTTTATGAAAAAAAGAAAAAAAGAAGACAAAACCACCAAGGGCTTTTAAAATTTTTTCCAAACCAAAAACAAGACTTTCCAGAAACGTAGAAAAAGGAAAACCTGAACCCGCCCTAAAAAACCAAAACGAAAACCACCAAAAAGGGGGTACAAAAAATTTCCAAAAACTAAACAAAACCAACCATTGATTTTTTTAAGGGGTCAGCAAATTTCCCAAAAAGGGGCCCGGGGAAAGACCCAAGGGGAAAAACCCAAGCCCCTTTTTAAGGGCCCCTTTAAAGGGTTTTAAAAAATTTTTTAAAATGGCCAAAATTTTTAAACACATTTTTAAAAACCCCTCAAAATCCCGGGCCCCTTTTTAAAAAAATCAAAACAAAAAACCCCCCACTTAAAACCTTGCTGCCACGTGACAAACCCCTTTAAAATTTCGGAAAATTTAAAAAAGGGATACCACCCCATCCAAAAACATAAAAAAAATTTTCCCTAGGTTTTTAAAAAAAACGCCCCGGCAAAATTTTCCGAAGGCCAAACTGGGGGCAACCCTACAAATTAAGGACAAAAAAAGGTCCTTCCCCCTTTTTCTTTTTAACTGGGGGACCCCCAAAATTTAAAAGTTTTTCTAAAAATTTTTTCCAAAGACAAAAAAAATAAAAAGGGCCCATTTGGAATCAGTTAACCAAAACCAACTTCTCCCAAGGGGGCCACGTCCAAATTTTGGCCAAACCAAAGAAAAAAAAAAACCCCGCGCCAAACAATCCAAGATTTTCAAAGGGGGGTTTTATTACCTTTAAAATTTGCCCCCGGGTTGGGTAAAAAAAAAACCCCATTCGGGGGGGGGCGAACGGTGGAAACGGGGGCAGGTACACCAAATTCCAAAAATCCCCGGGTATTTTAAATTAAAGGGGATGTTTGGGAAAGGGGGGAACTGACAAAGGGGAAACAAATACAAACTTTTTCCCTTCAAACCGCAAAGGGACTTCCATTTTGGTCTCCCCCCGCCCCTTCTCCAGGAAATCCGGTTACCGAAAAATTCCCCCTTTAAACCCAAACCCCTTTCCGGGGTTCATCCGGGAATCCCCAACCTAAAAAACAAAAAAAAATTCCCAAAAAAAACTGGAACAAGCCGGAAAAATTCCACCCATCCACCCCGTTTTGACCTTTTCCAAAGAAATTTAAATTTTCCAAAATTCAAAACCCCAAAACCCCATTTTGTGGCCAATTCACTTCAAACCCCTACTTGTTAAAATAAAAAAAGCCCGGAAAAACTATTAAAATATAACCCCAAAAATTAAAACTTTAATGACAAAAAATAAAAATAAAATTAACCAAACCAGTTTTAAAGGATCCATTTTTTTTTAAATTTCCCAAAACCTTTTGTGAAAAAAAATTTTGAAAAAAATTTTAATTAAACATATGGGGCGATCCCTTTTTTAGGGAAAAAAAACAAAACTGGCCAAACCCCACATTCCATTCCCCTAAATTTTTGGAAACGGTTACACGGGAAAAACCCCGGGGGGGTTTTTGGGGAAAAAAAAGGTTGTCCCTATTTTAAAGGAACAAAAAAAAAACAAAAAACAACCCTTCGACTTCGAAAACCCTTGAGGAAAAAAGGGGGGGGGGGGGGGGGGGGGGGGGGGGGGGCCCCCAATTTTAAAAAAAAACCCCGGATGGATAAAACTTTTTTGGGATACCCCCCCAAAAAATTTTAACCCCCTTTTGAAAAACAAATTTTTAAAAAAGGTTCACGTCCATTTGCTTTTCCCCTTTTGGCCCAATTTTAAATAGCAAAAAAGGGCTAGAAAAAATGGGTTAACACCAAAAAAAAACCAAACCAACCATCCCCCCGGGCGGACCCCTAAACGGCTGGCGGCGCCAATTTTCCCCCCACAAACCCTAATTTAAGAAACTTTTAAACCCCCAATGGGCCCCTTTTTTTTGTCTAAATTTTTTTAATAAAACCCAATTGGAAAAAAAGGGGCCCTCCCCAAAAATTTTTTCCTTTCCCAAAAGAGCGACGGGGGGGCCACCCCAATTCTTGGTTGAAGGGATTAAAATTGGGCCCACCAAAAAATTTTCAAAAAAAGGACCAAAAATTTTTCCCAAACCAAGGGAAATTACACCAAAAGGATTTCCAAAAATAAAAACCAAAATTTTAAGAAAATCAAGCAAAAAAATTTACCCCCAATAGAAACTTTTTCCCAACCTAAATAAACCAACAAAACCTTTTAACCAAAAACCAAACAAAAAAAAAAAATTTTTAAATCAAGGAAAAATAAATTTTAAAAATGTAGCCAAAAAAAAGGGGGAAGGGAAGGGGAAAAAAAGGGAAAAGGTTAAAAAACCCCCCCTTTTTCCCCCCGGAACGTGTTGAAAAACCCTCTAAACGATTGGGAAGAATTTAAACCAAAATTAGAAAAAACCAAAAATCTTTTGTGCCCGCAGTTTTTGCCCCCCCTCCCCCAGGGGAGGATTAAACAAAGGTTCAAAAATCCTAAAAAAATCAAAAACACCGGCCAAATACGGAAAAATTTTTTTAAGGCCCCCTATTTTAAATTAAAAGAAAAATTTTATTAAATTTTTCCCCTTTGAAACCCAAAAGTTCCAAAAAAAACCCAAATTTACAAGAAAAAAAACCAAATTTTTCCAATAGGGACTTTACAAGCCTTTAAAAAACCTTTAAACCAGAAAAAAACCAATAAAAAGACTTCCCCCGGGGGCCCCCCGTCCGGACGGGAAAACTTCGAAACCGACTTAAAAAACCTTTAAAATTTTGGGCCGCAAGTCTAACCAGTTTACCTTTATTTTTTTTAAGCCAAGGTTTGTGAGGGCCCCCTTCCAAAACCAAAAATTCAAAAAAACCCTTAACCTAAAATTAGGTTTTCCATTTTTAACACAAATTCCTTTAATCCCCCCTCCAGCATTTTATTTTAAAATGGTTTGGAAAACCAAGGTTTCTTTAAAAAGGCCGGGCAAAGGCCCCCCAAATCTTCCCAGAACAGGGCGACCAATAAGGTTTTTTTACTTAATTCCCTACAAGGGGAAAACTTTTTTTGAAAAAAACAAAATTTTTTTTTCAAAGAGATTAAAAAAGACTTTCTGAAAAAAAAATTAAATAATCCCCCGGGCCCTTCTTTTGGTTAAAAAAATTTAACACTCCAACTTTTAAAAACCCAAACTTTCGAAACTTCGTCAAACCAAAGTTTAAAAAACCAACAAAAATTTCTTTTTTTTGCCCCCCCCTTATATTCTTTTGAAAATTGAAAAAATTTTTTTAGATTGGCCCAAACTGGAAATTCCAAAAACCTTTTTTTTTAACCCTAATTTTCTTTTTTTAAATTATTACTTTTAAAACGCTCCTGGGGCGATGGAAATTTTTTTTCCATTTACACCCCCAGGAACTTTTCAAATTCGGGGGGGGGGGGAATCCCCAAAAGGGGTCCGTGTTTCCCCCTTTTAAACGTTTTTTAAATTCAAATTTTTTCCCAACCGGGGTTTTAAAAATTTTCCCAAAATTTTGCTTAACCCCTATTTTTTAACAAAAAATAAAGAAAATACAAACGGGGAATTTCGAAAAATTTATTGGAAAAATTTTGAATCTTGGGTTAATTAAAAATTAAAATTAAAAAAACGCAACCAAAAATTTTCCCGTTGGGTTCCTTTTAGAAAAAGGAATTTTCCTGACCAAAAATTTAAATTTTTTTAACAAAAGGTTTTTTTTAATTTCCAAACCTTTAATTTTTTTATTAAAAACCAAATTTTTTTAAAAAAAAAAAATTTTTTGGGCAAAGCGTAAACTAAAAAACCCCAAAACAAAACCCCCGGGCAAATTTTTTTAAAAACAATTTTTCAACCCTTTTCTCTAAGGAAACCCAATAACTCCCCCACCGAAGTTTCCAATTTTAAAAAGCCGTCAACCCTTTTTAACTTCTCCCGGTTTTTTACCGGGGGGTTTCACCAGGACCACACTCCAACAAACCTTCAGAAAGATAAAAAATTTAAAATCCCCAGGAACAAAAACCCCTTGGGGGAGTGGACGGTTACCCCCAAAAGGGAAAATTAAAATTCCCCACCCCATTGGACCCCCGGCCTTTTCCCCCTTTTAGCTCTTTTTTCGGGTTTTAAAATTTTTTAAATTTACGGGAAAATTTGGGTAAACCACAAAACCCCTTTTTAAAAAGTGCACCTGGGGACTAGTTGAAATGAAGCGACAATTCCCCAAAACCCCGAATTAAAGTAACCCAAATAAAACCCAAAAAACCCATTTAAAACTTTAAAAAACCTTAATAAATGGGAAAATTAACAAAAACAAAAAAGAACTTTTAGGAAAATTCAAAATTCATTTTTTTCACCCCTTTCCCATGGGAAAATGTTGGCAAAACCCCCTGTCTCAAAAAAATACAGCCCTTTAACGGTGACCCCCCCTTGGGGGCTTCGCAAAGGGGATCCCCCTTGGTCCCAAGGGAACCCTTCAACCGGGGAATTTTTGAAACAATTCAAATTAAAGGTCCCCAATTTCAGTAAAAATTAAAGTTCCCAATTTAAAACAATGGGGTCTGTGAAAACCCTTTTGTTAACTCGCAATTTAAAATTGCCAAGGGTTTCCCTTTGGGTAATTTAATTTTGGAAAAGGGGGATAAAGGGAACGGGGGAAAACCCTTAAAGGGACACATTAAACTCTTTGGCCAACAATCTTTTTACATCATTTTTTTAGGACCCCGGTTTTAACTCGGACCTACGGGTTGGGGTCATGTCCAGCCTTCTTAAATCTTATAAACTTTTGTTTTTTAATAGTAGTTTAAAACCTTTCAATTTTAAAAAAATTTTTTTGGGTTTTCCCTTAAAGGTAAAATTTTTAAAAAAAAATAGTTAAATTTAAAAAACCCCATTCCTGATCCAAATTTACATTTAGTTTTTTAAAATTTTTTCCAAAACTTGAAAATTGGCCAAATTAAAAATTTTTAAAACCCCTAAGGGGGATTTTTTTTTTCAAAAAAACTTTTTTCCTAGGAGGTTTCAAAATAAGAAAAAAAGAAATTTCTTTAAAAATTTTGGGGATATTTTTTTTAAAAACTTAAAAATTTAAAGGGGGGGGAAATTTACCCAAAGCCCCACCCAACCATATGGTTAAAATTTCATATTCAATAAGGGAAACACTTTTTTAAATTTAAAAATTTTTGGGATGGAGGTGGGTTTTTAAATAAGGGATTTTAAGAGCCCCAAAACATTTTGTTTTCAATTTGTTTTTTTTAAATTTTTATTTGGGGAAAAAAATTTTTGTTTGGGGTTTTTTTTAAAATTAAACACTTTGGGGGGCCCCCCCCCCCCATTTTTTAAAAAAAAAATTTGTAGGGTTTAAAATTTTTTGGGGAAATAGAAATTTTTTTTTGGGGAAAATTTGGGAAAATTAACCCCCCGGTTTTTAAAGGGGGGGATTTAGGGGGGGGAATTTTTTTTGGGGGGGGGAATTGGGGGGGGTTTTTATTTTTAAAAAAGGGGGAAGGGTTGGGGTCAGTTGGGGGTTTTTGGGCAGGGGAGGGGACTTTTTAAGTTTGAAAAAGTAAATTTAAATTGATTTTTAAAGGGTTTAAATAAAACCGGGTGGGTAGAGGAGTTGTTTTTTTAGAATTAAAGGGGAGTTTTGGGGGGTTTAAAAAAATAAAAATAATTTTTTAAAAAAAGTAAATGGGGGGTTTCCCATTATAATTAAAATTAATTGTGGGGAAGATGGACCCCAAAATTTGGGACATTTTCTTTCAAACTCCCCCCTTTTATTTGGAAGGGTTTTTTTAAATTTTTTAAGGGGTTTTTGGATTTTTAATAAAGGGATTTTAGGTTTTTTTTTTAAAAGGAAAAGGTTAAAATTGGGGGGGAATTGGGTTTTAGAAAAAGGGTTTTGAGGGAAAGAATTAATGATAGGGGGGGGGTTTTTTGTTTTGGGATTTTTTAAAAATTTTTAAGGGATATGTTTTTTTGGGGGGTAGTTTTTTTTTGGGGGTAAAAGGGGGTTTTTTTTTAAAAAATTTTAAAATTGAAATTTTTTGGGTTTTTTTGAAAGATTTAATTTAAAAAGGGGGTTTTAAAAAAAAGGGAAAAGGGGGGGGTTGTGGGAAATTTTTTAAAAAAAAGGTTTTTGGGGGGGTTTTTAAATTTTGGTTTTTAAATTTTTAAAAAAATGGGAAAAGGGAATTTTGGTTTTGCTTCCATTTAACACTATTGAAAAAGAAAAAATTTCATCAAAAAAATGAAACTTCTTAAAGGTAATGTACCCCTTCTCCAAAACATTTTTTATTTATTTCTAAAAAACTATTTAAGGTTTTTTCTTTATGTTAAAAAAAAAAAAAAATAAGAAAAATTTTAAAATATATAAAATTTCCAATGAATAAAAGAAAAATTTTTAATAACAATTTACGTGGAAACCCGGCCTTTAAATTACTCAACCCAAAGATTACTTTGTAAAAAAAAGGGGGACACAATTTAAACCCCAAAAATGGGTTTAAAAACAAATTTATTCAGCAAAAACGAACCATTAACCGTTACTGAAAAAACAATTAACTTGATATTTTTTTATTTTATCGAAAAATTAATTTATAAAAAAAGGTCTATCCCTTGACGCAAACATAAGATTTTTTCCTTACTTTAGAAAATTTATCAAATGGAAAAATTAAAGGTGTTGACATTAAACTTAACTATTTACAAGAGGAAATCCTAGACTCTTAAACAAGATTGAAGCAACAAAAAAGTTAATCCCAGCCAATTGCCCCTTGGTCAACTCGAAAAATAAAATTTTAAATTTTGGGGGTTTTTTCCCAAACACGAAAAATCCCTAAAACCAAGTTAAAAATTTTTAATTTTAAATGTTCTCCGGCCCCAACCTCCAACCCCAGTAATGAAATGCAATAAAAAAATTTTTTAATAAAAACTATTTCCCCGGTCCCCCCTTCGGCCGGTTCAATTAATTTAAAAAAAAAAGGTTTAAAAATAAAAACGATCGGAACCCCACCCCCCCCCCATGACCCCTTTCAAAAATCGTTTATTAAATGAGTTTAAATAATACAAAACGGGGAACCCCCAGGCCCCTCCCCCCATGCCCCATTCAAGAAATGTAATTTATAAAATGATTTAATTTCAAAAACGGTCGGAACCCCCAAAAGCCCCCTTTCCATGACCCCATTCGAAATATATATCCTATAAAATTTACATACTTTTTAAAAATTCCTTAGACCAAAAAAACAAAAAAAGGGGGGAGGAAAGTTCAAAATTCAAGCCAGTCACGAAATTCAGGGGCATTACTTTTATGCAGATTTTTCTTTTTCGGGTTTTGATTGGCTACCCGTCCTTGCAGAAAAACCAAAAATTTTTGAATTCATTTTTCTTGAAACCGGGAACCGTCTTTGCTAATAAGTTGCCTAATTTCCCCGGGGGGGCAACCAGGGCAGATATAAATTTTGTTCCTTCCCCTGGAAAAACTCTTTTTTTAAAATTTTTCCCGGGCCTTACAACTTTGAAAAATTACTCGCAGTCGCCCGTCCAACCCCGGCAGCTTTGACTTCGTATACCTTTTAAATTAATTGGAGACCCCGGGGGTACTGAAAAAATTCTTTTGAGCAGACAAATTGGATAATTTTAGAACTTTATTTTTGGGGTTTAGGTTTTTGGGCTGTTTTGGGGTAAATAAGGGAAAAGTACTTTAAGGTTACGTCGGTGTTTTTGGAGGGGGTTTTTTGCTAACGCGTTTTGCGAGTGAAAAGGTTGGGGGGGGGAGTGATTTTACAAAACGAAGTTGTTTGAAAAATTTTTTTAAAAAACATTAATTTTACCAGTAAAATTTTAATTTATACTTAAAATTTAAAAATTAAACTGCGGTTTCATAAAAAAAAATAAGAAAAAATTTACCCCAATAAAAATCGAAAAATTTTTGAATGGGTTGAAAAATTTTTACCATAAAATTTTACACCCTTAAAAAGACATTTACAAACTTTGGACCCCAAAACCTGTCCGGTACTGCCCCTCTAATTTCCATTTCCATCGGCTTTGTTGGCCCCGGGGTATAATTTTTTGGGCGGATGTAAGACATCCCCCTCCTTTCCCCTTCCCTCCCCATTGGCAAACGGGCCCTTAAGTTTTTGCTTTTTTTATTTAAATTAAAGCAAAAAAAGCATTTTAAAACAGTGTTTTTAATGGAAAAAAACTTTCTAGCCCCGCCCCCTTTTCCCCCCCTTGGTTTACCAAATCAAATTTGTAAGGAAATTATATCTTACGTTAGTGTTCTCTATTAAGTTTCATAAAAGACATAAAATTTAAAGATCGATACAAATTTGGGCTTTTTTAATTTGTTTGGGGAAACTAATTTCAACTTCTTTAAACGTTACAGTCACATTTTAATTTTTTGGGGCCCTTTATTTACAAATTTACGTAAAAATACATCCCCTAAAATTTGTAAAAACAAAAAATTTTTCTGAAATTGGGGACATCTTTTAAAAATCTCATAGAATTTCCTTTAATTGTATGACTTTGTTTGTTTTTTTTAAATATTTTATTTATAGTTAAAATTATTTCAATCAACCGTCCTCGAGATATTGTAGTCATTGCAACTGGCTACAAACCAAAGTGAACCGTGTTCGATTCCCGGTGATACCATGGGTATTTTTTCTGAAAGGGTATTCTATCCTAAAGGACCATAGTGTTTGGTTTTTAGTCTTGAGCTAGTTTTATATTTTAAACTGGCTCCTCACCTTCAAAAATCACTATCATCACATCAAAATTTATCTATTGGTGTAAAACGTGTAGACAACTAACAGGGAATACCCTGAAAATGCTCTATGAAATAGTGCTGCACAAGGAAGCCATTCTCTAAAAATATATATTTCAAAAAATTTAGGGTTTGTGAAGGTTATTTTTTTTTCTAAATTCGAAGATGTATACAAAGTTAGAGCCAAAGAAAAAGAAAGATTTCTGCTGTCACGTGAAAATTGATATTAATTTTTAAATTATCCATCAAGTGCACATATTTTTAAATTACTGGCGCAGAAAAAAAACTTATGTTCTCCTAATTGACGCCAAATAATTTATAATTATAATACTACAGTAAGAGAGCCCAAAATAGGTTAAAACATGTTATAATGAGATTCTGTACATTAGAAACACCATTAAATTAGAACAATAACGTCAATACTGATCTTATTTTTCCAATTTGAAATTAGGTCCCTCTCATTTCCAAAATAACTGGTGGTTATAAAGTTAAATGAATGATATGAGTCAGTCCCCTTGCTAAATTATATAACTACCGAATAAAATGTATTAATAGAACAAAGAATGAAGGTGTAATTGTATTCCTGAGTTAGATGCTAGTAAAAATAATATTCTTACATGTAAATATCTTCATTTTTATTTTTTATTGACAAAAAGATTCATCAAATCTGCAGGCGTAAGATCTAAATATTTAAAGACAAATATCTATCTTTTCTTGTAGTCATGAAGTTAAAATTTATATTCACTCTGATGATAAGTAATTCAAACTTCAATCCAATCTAGATCCTAGTAGAAATTACGAAGAAAAATAAGATAGAATTGAACTTTAAGTTCGCAAACAAATTATTTTTACTATTCTGAAAACCAGAACGTCCATTATTTGTTTATTTCTTCCTAAAATAGACTGTTGTAATATCGACAAAAACAACTAAAATAATCAAAGTAAATCAATGTAGCAACCTATAGAAAATTTAATAACAGTATTGAAATTTAAGTAGTGTTGGTTAAAGAGAGTTAAAAAAAAAAGTTCAGTTGAAAATATTAAATAAGTTGATACATAATTAAAATGAATATAATTTACAATGTATCGCCTAAATATATGATGAAGAACTCCGTGACAACTTGTATTATGAATTGGCTCCAATATTTTGGCGATCATTGATGAAATAAGAATGCGCAAAATTAAAAGTCATCTTTGTTTGAAAGCTTTAAACTAATATTATGTTTGCCATCGATGGAGGATTTCTTATTCATCGTATTGTATGGCATCAAGTTGATACTTTAGAGCATATTGTTGCAATATATACTAATCATGTGCAGTTATATTTTGTTTCAATTGTTTTATATTTGATGATTATAATTAATCAGAAAGTCTTTAAAATCTATGGAACAACTACATCGATCCTCCAAACTTCGTGAATCAACCGAGGTTCTATTCGATGAAAACTATGAAGTTACGACGAATCAAGGAACCTTTCATTCCAACACACACAAATAATCTGATTAATCTTGGTGTTGTCAGAAGGGTTGAAAACTAGTAATTTAATTGATAAATAAGATCAAGATGATGCCGACGTTTTGACTACTGAAACAAGACTCGATAACTTGGAAAAAAAATAATAATATATATATATATTATATATCATATATATATATATTTGAGAATAAGTAGTCTTTTAGTCCTTTATAGCTTGCACGCCTGCAGAGAAAGTGTTTTCTTTCTGAAAAAAGTTAAATGGAAGTTCAAAAGGAAAATATATTCTTCAGGAAGTCTCAGCCAGTATGAAAGGAATAAAGATCTAATTTTATTCTTACACGCAATCACTGGATGTGAAAACAGCATCTTCCCTTTTTAACGAGGTAAAGCCAAATCTTGAAAATGCGAGAGGATTTACAAGTTTCTGTTGAGGGTTTTAAGCCAGAAGATTGTTCTAAGGAACTAATATTTTCTCTTTTACTATGCTTCATCTTATGGTTATATGTTGGTCCAGGTATGGAATTTTCCATTGATAGTCATCAGCACTAGTGCTTTGTTAAGTCTACAAGAATTAACAAATTGTAAAAACTAGCTTTACTTCCACCGACAGAGAGTGCAGTTCAGCGACACCCATGGCAGGTTTATCATTAAGTGCAAACTTTGTTAGCTAATGAGTTAAATCCTGAATACTGGGGATGGCTAATGAAAATTAAAATTTTGGATCCAAATAGATCATTACAACCTCAAGCTCCAGATTCAATTTGAATATGATTTTCTGCAACTGTAAAAGTGTGTGGACCTAACGTGTGGCTGTAGAAAGATAGGTTGACACTATTCAGCAATTTATGTTAATTTGATAAGGACAAATTATTTATAAGTATAAAAATAGGAACGACAGTTGATGTGTCTCCCTTTCCTGGGGGGAAGGCGGGGTCCCACCAGATGAGGAACTGAGTCGGCGGCCCTAACCGTCAGGAAGGGGAAACAATAAAACTTCGAGTACATTCTTAACAGTTTGAATTTGCCACGTTCCTATTGGTGCAAATTCAAACATGGTAAAGAAGGGTAGGACGGTAATGACCGGTAAATAGCGGTCCAACCGAGGTATTAAGTAGGGTTTGGGCCGAACAAATACTGGCATTCTGGTTTTTGAATTACGGGAGGACTCGGGTGAACTGTGTGTGACGCTCGGGTACCATAATTGATGGGGGGACTTCACTATTTTTATTAAGCATAAAAGTTGTAATCAGGTGATAACGTAATTAATAAAAATGTGGTGTGTTACAAATAACATTAATAATTCATTATACCCTATACTTTCAATATTTTAGCGGCCAAAATAAGTTCAACTAGAAAAGAAAAAGGTATCGTAACAAAGTTGGTGCTACGTGACCAGGATTCATCATGGTACATAACAAAATATGGAATGGTGAAATAAAGAAATTATGGGGAAATAAACGACAGTGAACTATAGGGACGGAGCTACGAGGGCGGGAAACAGTGACGGAGCTACGAGGACGGAAACCAGTGACGGAGAGCTACGAGGACGGAAACCCAGTGGCGGAGCTACGAGGACGGAAACCTCTGACGGAGCTACGAGGACGGAAACCAGTGACGGCGTGACGAGGACAGCAACACGGCTGGAGCTACGAGGACGGAAGACGGTGCGGTGAGGACAGCAACAAAAGACGAAGCAGCTACGAGGGCACCATCGAGGGACCAATTCCTTAATACCCACATAGGATCTGAGCTAATCACAGTATTGCAATTTTTAAAGCAGGGTGAGTGTTTTTTTCAAAATATTATTGGGCCTATTTTTTCAGCACACGGAGACCGAGGAAAGGTAAGTGGATATCATATTTTTGTTTTTCTTATTGCTGTCAATTGCTGGTTGGTTCCGGATACTGTGGGGAAGTGCCATAATTCCTCGGGAAGAATAGGGATGGATAGATCACGTCAAACAGGCAGGGTGACACGACAGACAAGACCGGTTGCTAGCAAGATTGGACAATAATCAACTTACGACACCAGATTTTGACGACCGGGAGGTAGCAGAGATTTATGAAGAAAGGGGGGCTTTCTCATCAACCAGTGACGTTAATACCGAGGAGACTGTATCTGAGGATGCCGTCGCGACGCTAATGGACGTTTCGGAGGACACGGTAAGGAATGTGATGACAACGAATGCTCCATGGTGGAATAAGGGGGAGACTGAGCCGCCGCCCCGAACAATTTGACAACCCAGTGGACATGATGTCCCAGCTTAATAGGGTTTTAAGGGGTTGGGAAAAATAAACATAAAAAACAGATGGATCAATTGGAGACTTTTAGTACAGGAAAGGTTGGATACACAAGCTGAAGACATAAGACGCGTGCAGGAAGAAGCAAATAAAAAAATTAGTCAACTATTTGAGTCACAAAAAAGAATTCAAGATGACCTAGGAACAGTAAGGGTGGAAATAGAACAGATCCGCGATAACAGGCAGACAGAAGGGGCTGATATGCAAAATATTAAGGGGAAACAGGAGGCCCTTAAGGAAGCACAGGACCGACAAGGACTTAAATTAGATGGACTAATAGACAAACAAAACACCCTGAGAAATAATCAAAAATAGTCACTTCAAGAACTAACGAACTTAACTAAGCAAGTGGAGGTCAACTATCAGGGGTTGGTAAAACCGTGCAAATTGATGACAGAATCTCTCAGCTGGAAAATGTACGGTTAGGAGCTAGTACAAGTCAAACCATGGAGGGGTCACAAGCAAATAGAGTAACGTCCAGGACGTCACCCGCACGTGACCTATTGTCAGCTACTGTCATATCGCAGGAACACATTTTGGCCAGGGGGAATGGCGTCACAGTTAGTGGGTACTGAAGTATGTAGACCACCAGAGGAGGTACATTTAGATTTGGTTAAGGCCAGACTACCTAAATTTAATGGCCGAAATTCCAATATATCAGCAGTGCAGTATATCACTAAGATTGACAGGGCCGTCAGGGGAATCACAATGTGAGCAACTTAAGATACACCTCTTATTGAATGGATTGAGGGATCAGGCGTGTAATTGGCAGAACTAAATGAATGGGGCTGGACTGACTACGCCACAGCCAGGAGGGCGTTTTTGAATAAATTTTGGTCGATGGACGAACAGGATTTATTTCTACAGGAAATATTCAATGGTTAATATAATCACGTCGGGAGTCGATGAGTGAATATGTACAGCGGTTAAAGAAACCAGGCGGACTTCCTGGAAGAACCAGTAAGAGAAGATAGGCTGGTGAACCATTTAATACATCCCTTTGACTGGGGTACACAAGATGTTATGCTAGCTGCTGGAAGTAAGGGATATGACGGCAATTGAAGGATAGCACAGAAAGACTAGATCAAAGAGTGGTTCGAGATCGGTTGGAGAACAGGCTAACATATGACCGAGTGCCACAGTTTGGCCACCCCGGACCAGGCCAGCTGAAGTCAAACGTAAGAACACAGCAAAGTAGGAGCAAAAGAGGCTCAAAACAAACAACGGGATTGGAACAATAGTAAGGGACGGAGGTGGAGAGAGGAGAGTGACAGAAGGGGGAACCAAGGACTACCTGCGGAAGGGGGAGAGCCCCCCTATACAAAGGGGGTGGCAAGGCCAGCGGTCGAATTTGGCAGGCAACCAATAACAGAAGGGATGAGACAACACAGACCGGTCCGTGCAACAGTGGCCCAATAGTCACCACCCAATTATAAAAATGTAAGACGAATCCGAGCAGAATTTAATGACATCCCGCGGGAAGATGACGCAATTGAAGATTATCGAAATGACGCGGGAAAACTACCAAGGTTCCAATATGGGATGTGTACCGGCAAAAAACAATTGAAGTCATCACATAGTAGCCCGTATGTGAGAAGCACTGACTCAAACGGGGCCCTACCACTATAAGAAAAACCAAAGCAGGAACGGAAATTAAGGAGGTCAGGGCCATGTTAGTTAATGATCCCGTGCCAGATCTTGTACATGAAGAACCATTGATGCGCAGCCTGGAGAGATAAAAGAGCACCAGAGATTGCGGGGCTTGTGGGGCAAAACCAATTTAAAACTTTTTTAATAGATAGTGGTGCTGACATTAGCGCTATTTCACAAGCTTGTTTTGAGGAAATTGAAAATAAAAACCCCGAATTAAACCTGTCAGTACTACCCGTACAGTCGGTAACCATTATTAGTGCGAGCGGGGTAAGAAACACCAAGGTTAGGAAACAAGTGATGCTAGAAGTGAAGTTCCAAATGCGTCGGTGGAAATTGGTGTTTTTTATAGTGCCTAACTTAAATATGGTGGCAATTATTGGATCGGTTTTTCTTCGGAAGAGGGTGACGTTATAGATTATATCCAACAGGAAGTACAATTTACAGAGGAACCAAGGAGAATATCCGTGCCATTTATAAGGGCAGTGGTGGTCCCCAGCATCAGTACTGAGGATTGCCCACTTTGGGAGGGGGAGAATAGAAATATAGGGGCCGACGTGAGCCAAAGGATCAGTGGTGCCCCAGTAAGAAATAATATTGAGGGTAGCCTGAGGTCTAATTCCGGGGGGCACTCTGGTTTGAGTTGCAATGATGGGAGGGAACATGCCCCATAAAGGATTGTAAATTTACTCTTCCATCAGGGGAGCTTAGAAGTAAACACGAGTCCACGAAAATTTATCCACCATCCCACAAAACGGTATAATCGCTCAAGATGGGGGAAGGCGGAAGAACCAAGCGAATCCGGGACAGCCCTGCAAGAAGCCTACCCTAATGACAACCAATGTGCTGGGACGGGCCAAAAAGAGTTGGTAACTAGCAAATTACCACCGAAAAAACGCCAGGAAGGGATGCAATAAATGCCAGCACATGTGAGAAGGGCAGTATAGCTTCTAGCCACTTGTACACACGACCCAACGGAAGAATTTACTGACGCTGTTGCCGCGATAAATCAAAAGGAGTTAGAAGTACAAGGGAAGGGACAGGAACAAGATACGCGACTGGCCAAGGTTATTGAAGGGGTTTAAGGGGGACCATCAGCAGAGTTAAACAAACAGTATTTAACTATATAAGGAGGTCCTATTCAAATGGGTGGAAAGATTTCAGAGTTGGAAGGTGTGTATTCCAGAGGGTTTAGTTTAGTGATCTGATAGAAGAGTACCATCAACTGTATGGGCACTATGGCGTATACAAGACGGTCGGGTGTTGAGAGAGTCATGTATTTTTTCCGGCAATGCTCCGCAGGGTAAGGAACATCTTAAGGGGGTTGCGACATATGTCAGCGCACTAAACCTCCTAACACCAGAACCGAAGGGAGACTCCAAATAGTTACAGCTCACCGGCCTTTAGAAAAGGTATTTGTAGACATCATGGGCCCGCTAACAAGGGAGTCAGAGGTGCACAAACACGTATTTGGGATGATGGACTTATATACTAAATATATAAAACTGTATGTTATCAGGAGGGCTAACGGCCCCGAGCGGTCGTGAACCGTGTAACTGTCAATTATATACAGGAAATGGGCAAGCCAGGAATGATCGTCTCAGACCATGGGCCCCAATTCACTAGCCGCCACTGGATTGGAAGTTTGAGGGAGAGAGGCATTAAACAGGGATATACGGCCATTTATCACCCGGGTTCAAACCCGTTAGAAAGGGTCCACAGGGATATAGGAAGAATGCTACAGGTTTATTGTCATAGCAGTCACCGCTCGTGGCCTAATTCTATTACCAAGATTGAAGAATGTGTCAATCAAACAATACACTCCGTGACCGGCTTCACCCCCCACGAACTCATTCACGATGATAGGCCACCCAGACCACTAGAACGGCTGTTTCAGTTTCCTCCAGGGCATGAGCTGTCCCGAGAACAGAAATTAGAACGGGCTGGCCGCAACATGGAACAAGTGGCGGGTAGGAGGATAGCCCGAGACGCGAGGACCAATCGTAGCCCAGCTGAGTATAAATTAGGAGACCTAGTTCTCGTGAAGACACACAAATTGTCATCCGCACTTACCAAGGAGACCAGTAAATTATTTTTACTTTATCAGGGACCAGGCAGGGTGACAGCGGTCAGGAGTAATAATGCTATGTTGTCCACTCCAAGGACTCTGATGAAATTATAGGTACTTTTTAATGCAGTTCATCTAAAAAAAATACTACCCGAACCACCGCGACCACTCACATTAGGTGTGGTAAAATTCATCATAATACTCAGGTGTTTTATTTTATTGAATAGCCAGGGTCCACGGTTCCATTCCTGGGAAGTTATAAACGTTATTTATTATTGTGTGTATTGGGTGATATATCTAATTAATAATAAGAGTGCCAACAGTAGTGTGTGACCAAGTGTGATAACAAGGGGGTCAAAGAATATTAAAGGGTCTTGTGTTAGTAATTAAATGTGATTTAACAAAAAAAAACAAAAAAAAAAACCTGAAACTATGTACGTAACCAAATTTAGTGAAAGGTGCAGCAAGAAGAAGTTTAAAAGGAGGAAGAAGGTTCACTCCTGGTGAAGTGCCTTCTTGGAACTGTGGAAGGGATTATAGCCAGGACTAATGACTACACCTCCACCAACAAGTTTAAGTGAGAAGTGTAAAGCGGTAGAGTCAAGTTTTAATTAGTATGAGGGTTGGAACTATGTATATTGATGTGTGTTTTTTTCTTTGTGAATATTTATGTAATGTAACTATCATCAATAGAAAGGACTGGCAGTTAGGCCTGTTAAAAAATTTGTTTAGTAATATATAGACAAATCAATTGTAATGATCATTGATAAAGTATTAAGTTAGCTGAATATTGTGAAAAAAAAGTAAATAAAAAAATAAAAAATAAAAGTATTAGTTATTTTAATTAAATATATATTTCTCCTAATGTTGTATGTAAAAAAAAAATAGTTCAATTTTATCTAGCTCAGTTGCACGAGGAAACTTAATCTCGGGACCTCTGGGTTTAGATAGGCACTTATACTTAACCTGCCTGCGGAGCTCCGGTAAATCACATATCTAGGTTAACATATTTATATAACATTTGTTTTGTTGTCAAAGCTATAATTATTTATATCACAATCTTAATTCAATTTAAATCATTCGATAACAAAATTTAAAAAAAACCTTTTCCTTACATTTTCAAAGGCAAAATAAAACTAACATATATACCTAAGTCCAACCACGTACAAAATTATGGCACAGAAAGTTTATTATTTACCCTTAACACAATTAGATTTCCTTGAGTCAAACAAAATAGCCACACTGCTCACAGCCACCTATTATTCACCTTTTTTTTTTATTAAAAACCATCCTCAGTCCCGCAATAATATAAGAAAATTGAAACTTCTCACCCTAGTCCATCTGTAGTCGAGAACTCGATCATATGTACATATCTCTTTATGTTTACTGAAGGATATGCATGTCCTCACAAACTTTTCAAGTAGTAATCAAGATCCTGGTGTACATCCTTTCATAATCTTAAACTGGTAATAAGTAGTGTAACAAGTCCTTTTTTATTCTTTTCTAATGATTGTAAAGTTTTTACATCCCGGCATTAATATCACTTCTTTTCAACACCACGCCAATAACAACAAAAGAACCTTTCCAATACACGCCAAAGAGGTGATACCATTTAGAAGTAGTAATATTGTTGGAATAGTGACGTATGGATGATTGTAAATAGGGATTATAATTAAAAGGGGATGGTTTTCTTTGTCACAGATTTGCCCCCTAATGTGTCAGAAGTTAGTTTTAGTATTGAAAACTGCTACTGGAACATTACCAGCCATTGGTGCACTTAAAGTGGTAGGAGTTAAGGTCCATTGTCTAACGACTTTTCCTTTCTTCTAAACTTGGCACCGTTGAGATCCTTGCAGGTAAGGTTGCTCGGAAATGTACATTCATTTAACCCTTTACATATTGGTTTATAGGTTTTGAAGACGCGCACTTGACTTATGTCGGTGTCCTCGCAACCAAAGCGACAAATTAAAACACCTGCTCCTGGGTTTCAACCGCACTACACCAGCTATTTGAGCAAATTCAAATGGCACTCTAGTTGTCCTCCAGGTGAAACATTTGTCTACTACCTTGGGTTTTACATAACTTTTTTTTTTTTTTACAAACATTTACACATATATGTTACATGGCTAATGCTTGCCTTATATAGTATAAGCTGTTAGCATTCTCTAGACCTACATACAATTGAATTACTAACACAAAACAAAACTACCCTCATTACATTGAAACAAAACCACACTTTAGCAATAGACTGGACATATTAAAATTATTAGTTTACACACTCTTTAACTAAACCAAAATTCTTAAATATTAAATAGCTAAGTGGATGGCAAAAGTAAGATAGAAACATAGTCGTGTTACAATATGAGACTCTCCTCTTGCAACTTATGAGACAATTGTTCCAAACAAAAAAAAACAACAACTCGTGAACTCATGCCAAATTGGTGTTTCCTGAAATGTACTGTGCCCCCAATCATCTTCAATTGACCCACTAAACTCACCCTAACTGTTTGGGTACCTACAGCCCCTAGGCTTCTTATTACACCACTGGTCGCGAATGCTGACTCTCATAATATGAAATTCAAATTCTTAAAGTGAGATTATCATAACAATCCTCTGCCAGGTGATTTACATACACCATATGAGAAAATTAAACAAGTTAAAAATAATAATTACAAACATTAGTTGATTATATGAAGAAAAAAAAACCTTTTTCAAACCCTGAGATAAACATAGACTACAATGACACAATATATTAAAATAATATAGTATTTGACATAACTATTCAATGAAATTATAGGTTGTTTAGAAATAGACATACAAAATGTTATAAAGTTCCCTATCATAAGTATAAGCCTACCATGGAAATACTGGGCCTTTTTCACATAAATATCAAGCACTTATCATAAGGTGCTGCATGTATGAATAATTTATAACTTCATAGGGTGTTTTAAAATAAATACTAAGCGAAATAATAAAGAAAAGACATTTACACAATGTTGTCTGCTATAAGATAATGGAAATAACTTCCCTCGTTCCTGACTGCAAGGAGCGTAATGACGGAACCAGGTACCACACTTGCTGGGCCTGCTTATGGCGACTAATTGGTGAAATCAAAAGTTCCGGTGCGTCTCTTCTCAGCTGTTGGGGCTACACATCTCAAGTATACAGTACATACTTGTAAACACACAAGCCCTATCATAGGGTAACAATTGCAGATAAAGTTCATGGATTTAACTTCATTATAATTAAACTGAAAATGCTTATAACGTCTTAGACCTCGTCATGTTACTTGCCTGCTTCCCATACATGAATAAAGAATGATCTTGGTTGTGATGTTACTTTACTCTCAGAAAATCCCACTCTCTTGTCTCTTCCTCTAACTATATTTTCTTCTGACATATACAAAAAATAAATAAATAACCTTCAAAGTTTCACCATAAAACATTTAATAATTCTCGATGCTATTCATTTCCAATAAAAGTTGTGTGGGTTCCTGCCCTTTCACAAGTTTTAATATTCATGTGACTATCACAAGTCTGCCCAGTCTAACAGGTACCGGCACAGAGGGACTAGCCTTAATGTTGACGCTGGTTATAACCATTATACATATATTTTAAATACTCTCTTACAGGATTTTCTTTCTCTTATTTTGTAGGCACATTCTTATCGTGTAGGTCTTCGGGGTGCATCTTCTCTTCACATGGGGTATTTCTTAACTTCTTTGACGTAGATACTTTAACAATAACAAATCATCTATTACTGATTGTCGAAATTAGCCATTATAATTCTTAAGTAATAATTGTGGGAGAAATGACCCTTTCCACAATACAAAAAAAAATCTCTCCACACTTTAGTTTCACCTTTCTTATCTTTCCTTACATAGATGCTTGACTTGTATAATACGGTGTGTACCTTCCAACCTTGAGAAAAAAATGCCGCAGGTTATTTGTTGGGTGCTGGGAATCTTTCACCAATCTTTCCTAGAGTTTCTAAATTTTTCTTTTTTTTGTAGTTTTAAGTGTTTTAATTGTGTAGCTGGCTTTAGATATAATCAACTGTAATCCACATTGTTGTCTCTTTCGAGGCGCCACCTATGCAGTTCTGGTAGAGCCATATAACTCATTTCATCGGAGAGGCAGCTCACGAAAGGGTTGACCAGCCCTTAATATTAACATTTAATTTTCTTTTAAAATAATTGAATGTTTTTACTAATACAAATCTATAATCGCCTTTTTAAGATATTGATATCAATATTGTCTTCCCAAATTCAAATTTGTATTCAAGGGATGACACTATTTAATTATTTGTACAAAAGTTGGCTACTTCTGTTCTTCTGACTGACAAACACATCGATGACTCTGTTGTTGAAGTTTAGAAATTCAACATTTACATCCTTAAGTATAGAACAAACAGCCAGCGAATTTAACTGATCTTGTCCTATGGTGCTCTTGAATCTAATAGACAACTAAAAGATAATCCTTCAACTTCTAACATAAGCTCGGGACACGTCGGATTTCCTGACATCTCCATTTTCTTCCTTTTCATTTAGTAATTCTTCCCTAAGATCTACACCAAGGGTGTTAACTTTTTCTTGACATACTAAAAATGCTCCCAGAGTGTGTGGAACCTGCGACCGGTCTGGGCTGCCTACATCGCAGGTCAACAGTTTCCCTCTTTGACAATTACATTTACATCAACTGGTTGAGGATGATGACTAGAACCACGGGATGCTTGCCCTTGATAAACTGGACCTATGTTAGCTGGTACCCTATGTTGAGGGTTTGTCTGGGACGGTTGAAATGGGGTATGGGAGTTACTCCTAGACCTAAAGTCCCTGTCGTTGTCCTCATAAGGGTGGGTTCTAGGTTGGGGAAAAGGTCCGTTGACTGACCTCTTGTCTCTTACCTCAAGGTTATGATGGGGGTTTTCCCGACCTCTACCAGGATATTGGTGCTCTGTCTGGGCACCCCAAACTAAACTACGGCCTGAATGGTCGCGAGGAGGTCTATCTCTCCTCCACGCTTCCCGTGGACGTGGTCTCAGTTGAAACTGTGGAGTAGGTCCTACCCGCTGTTCCACGTTCGGCCTCCTATGAAGTGGGGAACTGAACTGTCCTAATTTGTCCCTACGCCTATCCTGTTCCAAAGCGTCCAAGCGCTGCAGTCCGGCCCTAAACTCCTCCAAAGTGTTGTAGGTAATCCCTACCAACATCTCGCGGTATCGTATGGGTAGTTGATGCGTGACCATATATATCAACTCAGAGTCACTGATGTTCGACTCGAAATTCCTACTTTTACTATACATGTCGGCAAGGTAACCCTCCAGAGTACCTCCGTTCTCATGGTACCTTGACGCATGTAATTTATCCCTCATTTGGCCCTGGATCTCCACACTCCAAAACATTGCTAGGAATCGGGTTCGAAACTCCTCCCAGCCTGTGATGCTTTCGCGCACTACCGACCACCAAGGCAAAGCGTCACCAGTGAGGGAACTGCCCCCTAACCTTATTTTTTCCTTATCATTTAGTCGACGCCCTTCAAAAGTTCCTCCAGAGTGTTGAGGTGGCTAACGGGATCCTGCCCACTCCTACGATTGAATTTAGGAAGTCTATCCCCAAGAGCCCGGTCTCCTAAAAGGGTACACAAAGATGAAGAAAATGGGCTTAAGTCGCACAGCCCTCCTAACCTGACCTGGTCTGACAATCCCTCAAGCTGGTTCTTTACCATTTTTACCTCCTCTGCTGTATCAGTCAACCTCTGATCCAACACCACCTGGGTTTTGGCTAAATCCCGGTTCTTGTCCTTCAGTGAGCCAACAGTAGAGTTCAGAATCCCCAGTGTATTTGTCTGACTCTCGTTTCCTGTGCGCACCTCTAGGCTTAGTCTATTCAATCCTTCCTCTAGCTGTGCGACCTGCTGTTCTTGCTTTTGTGCCGTCAACCTTTGGTTTGACTCCAAGGTCAGGCTAAGCTCATCCCTTGACTCCAGGATCTCTTTCTTAACACTGGCCAGCTCCTGCCTGAACCGCTCTTCAGTGGCCTCAACTCTAACCTCAAAGTCGGCCTGGTCTTGCCTATTGCCTCTGAAAACTCTTCCCTCATACTGACCGTTAATGAACCGATGTGACGCATAATCTCACTGCGGGTTTCCTCCTGAGTATAAACGAGCTTTCTCTCGAAGACTAACTGCCCTTCCCTCATCTCCATTAACAACTGTTGGATACCCGCCATAAGGTCAAACGAAGGGGTACTATGGGGAACTTCCATAGGGAAAGGAGGGATTTTGTCCCCGTCTGGTGACGGACCCTCAAAATAAGTTTGGGATGAGTCGTCGCTCAAATCCTCAACCACTACTTGGTCCCTAACTACCTTTTCCTGCTGTGGTGTCGTGGTAGCAGCATCATCCTCCAACCCTACATCAATTGATTGTCCATCCATTATTGTGGGTAAAACCTCAGCCTCATACCTAATGTTTATCTTAGACTGTCCTCTGTCCCTACTTCTAAGAAAATACCCTTCCTGGCTCATAACCTAAACCACATTTGAAAATACTAGGTTTCTCTATCCTAACCTTATCGAAAATCCCCGCGTTAAGGCGCCACTGTGAAAAAAAAGTAAATAAAAAAATAAAAAATAAAAGTATTAGTTATTTTAATTAAATATATATTTCTCCTAATGTTGTATGTAAAAAAAATAGTTTAATTTTAATCTAGCTCAGTTGCACGAGGAAACTTAATCTCGGGACCTCTGGTTTAGATAGGCACTTATACTTAACCTGCCTGCGGAGCTCCGGTAAATCACATATCTAGGTTAACATATTTATATAACATTTGTTTTGTTGTCAAAGCTATAATTATTATATCACAATCTTAATTCAATTTAAATCATTCGATAACAAAATTTAAAAAAAACCTTTTCCTTACATTTTCAAAGGCAAAATAAAACTAACATATATACCTAAGTCCAACCACGTACAAAATTATGGCACAGAAAGTTTATTATTTACCCTTAACACAATTAGATTTCCTTGAGTCAAACAAAATAGCCACACTGCTCACAGCCACCTATTATTCACCTTTTTTTTTTATTAAAAACCATCCTCAGTCCCGCAATAATATAAGAAAATTGAAACTTCTCACCCTAGTCCATCTGTAGTCGAGAACTCGATCATATGTACATATCTCTTTATGTTTACTGAAGGATATGCATGTCCTCACAAACTTTTCAAGTAGTAATCAAGATCCTGGTGTACATCCTTTCATAATCTTAAACTGGTAATAAGTAGTGTAACAAGTCCTTTTTTCTTCTTTTCTAATGATTGTAAAGTTTTTACATCCCGGCATTAATATCACTTCTTTTCAACACCACGCCAATAACAACAAAAGAACCTTTCCAATACACGCCAAAGAGGTGATACCATTTAGAAGTAGTAACATTGTTGGAATAGTGACGTATGGATGATTGTAAATAGGGATTATAATTAAAAGGGGATGGTTTTCTTTGTCACAATATAGATAGTTGTGGTTAGGTAATTGTATTGGATATATATGTATATATATGGCAAAATAGGAGCTAATTATGGTAGCTAATAGGCAGGAATGTATATTATGGTGTGGACTGTGAAGAACCGTATAAACAATTTTCACACAGTCCACAAAGGGGGTAGTTGATAAGGACAAATTATTTACAAGTATAAAAATAGGAACGACAGTTGATGTGTCTCCCTTTCCTGGGGGAAGGCGGGGTCCACCAGATGAGGAACTGAGTCGGCGGCCTAACCGTCAGGAAGGGGAAACAATAAAACTTCGAGTACCTTCTAACAGTTTGAATTTGCCACGTTCCCATTGGTGCAAATTCAAACATGGTGAAGAAGGGTAGGACTGTAATGACCAGTAAATAGCGGTCCAACCGAGGTATTAAGTAGGGTTGGGCCGAGCAAATCTGGCATTCTGGTTTTTGAATTACGTGAGGACTCGGGTGAACTGTGTGACGCTCGGGTACCATAATGATGGGGGGACTTCACTATTTTATTAAGCATAAAAGTTGTAATCAGGTGATAACGTAATTAATAAAAATGTGGTGTGTTACAAATAACATTAATAATTCATTATGCCCTATACTTTCAATATTTTAACGGCCAAAATAAGTTCAACTAGAAAAGAAAAAGGTATCGTAACAAATTATCGTGGCCAATCCTTCATCAATGCTACACTAGATGAAGAATCTTTAGATGAGACACAAGAAAAAATAAGTGTAGAGGTATTAAATCAAAACTATGAAATAACATGAATTTATTACCAGAAGATATTATGTATTCTCAAAATTAGGAACAAGTTGTAACTATTGTCAGAACGAACAATAAACACATCAAAACAAGAAGTAAACGATGAGGAAAACGAAGAAACACAATTCATAGAATGTGATGAAATGGTGGATTAGGTCTACAGGGGATAATAAAGTGAAAAGAGTAGCATTATTAAAGTTGTAGTATAGGTATATAGGTTTTATAAGCAGTAATACGTAGAAATAGTTGTATATACGAGAGAGACGTATCGAAACATTTTTGTAGGAATTCTTATAATCCACATATTTGAATAAAGACCTTTGTTTCATTGAACCAATAGACAAGGTGATATTTATTTAAAATTTATCTTAGATACTTTTTAGGGGTTGAAGAATTTATCTGTACAATTAATTTACGGGTACATTTGATACATTATTTGTAACACATGAAAAAACATACCAAATTTCAGTTAGCTCAAAATGAACCCGTAAAGAGACCAATAAAATACTGGACTATAATTACTCAAATGGAAGGACGAAATAATCTTAGAAGTAGTAGAGGTTCATCTGGGTTCAAAAACAATAATGAAAAACCTCCCTCAGTAGACACGATTGGAATTCTAACCCTTATCTCCCCGTTTTCAACATGCCAGTCTAACACAAGACTGACGCCTTAGACCTGAGACCAATAAAGCGGGTTTTTTCAAGAAATATATATCAAGTAAAGTGGCACTGATATAAGAAATATTAAATAATAAGTGTTTATTGTTTGGCTCATTTAGCTCTTATCTTATAACATAGTTAAATAGTGTAATGTGGTAAAAGTCAGAGAATTGCTTTCTAGTAATAGACTATGGTAATATGTTAGAGATGCTTTATCGTGCAATTGGTGCAAAAAACTTGTAAGTAGTTTTATACTTTTAATACTAACAAGTTTATGATAAGACACTTTGTAAGTATCATCCAATAAAAACAATCTTAACATTTTTCAATTTTAGTATTTAATTACAATATTGTTGACATTCTCTTTGGAAATAAATAGTTTTGTTTATTTGAGGTAATTAACGTTCATTTTCTGAATCAACTTATTATATCAAATCATGGAAATTTTTAAGAGTAAGAGCAAAAGATTTTTACCAAATTTTTCCGGAATGGTATTTTCTTGCACCTTCCAGTGTTCTTATACATAACACAATCAACTTTCCCTCGGAAGGAAGTTGTACTAGGGATTTATTTTATAGTGTATTGGCTTAGTTTTACACTTATTATTCTACGATGGTAAGAAGAACCTTCGTTGTAATCCTCAACAAAATTGTAAATACAACAGATTGTCGATAATTCAGAGGAATTGGTTATCGACCCTCTCATGAATAAATACAGTTATTTTCTATACCAAAAATAAAAAATAATCATAGACGGAATCTTAAGAAAATTAATTTTTAAGGTAAAACCATTTTCATTTAATTTAAACAAATAACTTAAATTGTTTTTTTGCTCCTAAATATCACAAATCCTGAAGGAATATATTAAGTCAAAAATGTAACCAAGTAAAAAGTATCCAAATATTTTGTTACAAAAAGGGTTGACGTGCATTTTTGACATTCATGGTTCTGATATTGATACCACTGTGTTTATTTTTATAAACACTTTTTTTTGTAATACTATTTACTGTGTTTCTCGAATTCTTTAATTGGTCACTTGTCAAACCAAGGCTGGTCAAGTGGACAGGTATTCAGGTGATCAATTTAGTGTTGTTTTTTTTATCGCCACGACTTAGTACGTGTTCAGTTTACACGTAGGCCTATATATTATGTTAAGAGTCCAGTCATTATAGTCAAAAAAATAGTGGAAGTTGGGGATTAATCCCGAGCTAGCCAAATTTTGGTATGTATTTTCATTCAATAGGTTTAAATAATATATCAAAATTCCCCATCAATTTATTTAAGGGAACAAATTTACAGACCATCATAAATGTCAAGAATAATTTTAAATAAATATCTGCTTATCTATTAGTCAAATGATTAAAATGTTTCTATTAAAATATTTGGATTAAAAAATTAACTACAAAAATTTTGTATACATCTTTTTTCAAAAATACATTCCTTTTGTAACATTTTCGATGTTAATCTTAAATTAGTCGTTACCCTATACTCTTGTATAATATATTTATAACGTGGGAAACCATTTAGTAAAAACCCGATTTAGTGCAGCTGACCGGGATCTAACGCCGATCTCCCCGTCCTTGGCAGTCTAGTCCATCAGGGGAGTATCGTGTAAGACCGTGTGGCCACCAAGGCGGGTTAATTACATTACTGTTGGATGTTTCTTTAGTAGCTGAAATTAAAACCTGACATCAAACAATATTTTTTGAAGGTACCATTAGTATGTATTTTCTCCTTTATTTACACCCGATCTGCTATTGCATGGATACAAAATTCTAAGAACTGGCGAACCTTTTCTGGACAACTGCACCAAATTTCAGTTCTTTTTTTTCACCTCACACCCCGCTCCCCCGAACCTCCACGTAAGCTTGTATTCTAACTCCAATTAATGAAACTATAGTATGCATTGATCCTCTGTTGCTCTATCAAAGAATATTTTGTAATAAAAAACCTCTTTCCCTCGCAGCCGCTCTCTCGGTAGAACACACGGGTAAGACTCCACCTCTCAAGGAATTTATGGTGGGGTGCTTAGGTCGGTATTTCTGTTATTCTAGTTTAACGTTGACAAGACAAAAGGAATTACCATTGTGATTTACCTGTTATAGTATCACCACTGTGCTCCAAGTTACTAGTTTTAAGAGCTAGATAATAAAAATTTTGATAGGATACCAACAAGTATATAGCATTGTAATATATTGCGTTGGTACAGCCCAAAAATTATCACTTCTTTAGTGTGCAGATATTTTAGATTACTGAAGCAGAAATTTTTTTGCGCTACCTTTAAACGCCAAATAATTTACTATTATAATACAACAGTAAGAGAGCCCAAAAGTAAGTTTACATATAATTATAATGAGATTTTGTGCATTATTTATGACTATTCAATTAGAACAATAACGTAAGTACTGAGCTTAATTTTACAAGTTTAAAGTTAAAGTCCTCTATCAGTACTAATAATTAGTGATTGACGAGGTTAGATGAATAAGATGTATCTGTCCTCTTCCTAACTTATACAACTACCGAACAAATGTATTAATAGAACAAGAATGAAGGTGTAATGGCAGTCCTGAGCTAGGTGATAGTAAATATAATATTCTTACATGTATATATCTTCTCTCTTATTCTTTTTTTATTGATAAATTGACTCATAAAATCTGCAGGTGTGAGATCTAAATATTTGAAGACGAACATCTCTCACATCTGCTAGTCAGTGTAGTCAAAATGTATATTCGTATATTCACTCTGATGATAAGTAATCCAAACTTCAATCCATACTGGATCCTAGTAGAAATTACGAAGAAGAATTATATACAATTAAACTTGAAGGTCGCACCAACTTAGTTTTACTATTCTGAAAACAAGACTGTCCACTATTTGCTTATTTCTTCCTAAAAAATCTGTTGTCATGTCAACAAAACAATTAAATATAATATAATGAATATAATTTACAATGTTTCACTAAAAATATGATGAAGTAGTCCGTGAACACTTACAGTATTAATTGGCTTCATATTTTTGGCGATCTTTGATGAAATAGGAATTCGCAAAGTTAAAAGTCATCTTTGTCTCGGAGCTTTGAACTAATATTACGTTTGTCATTGATGGAGGATTTCTTATTCATCGTATTGTATGGTATCAAGATGATACTTTAGATCACATTGTTGCGACATATATTAATTATGTGTATTTATAATTTGGTTCAGTTACTGTATTTGATGGATATAATTAAATCAAATATACTTTAAAATATATGGAAAAACTAAATCGATCCTCCAAACTTCATGTATTAACTGAGGCTTTATTCGATGAAATTATGAATGTTACGACGAATAAAGAAAAATTTCTTGCCAACACACACAACAATATCTGATTAATCTCGATATTGTCAAGTTGAAAACTATTAATTTTATTGCTAAATAAGCTCAAGATGATGCTGACGTTTTGATTACTGAACTAGGACTTTACTTTTTGTTGAGACTATGTAGTATTTTAGTTCTTCTTATAGCTAGCACGCTTGCAAAGAAAGAGTTTTCTTTATGAAACCCGGTAAAAGGAAGTTCGAAAGGAAAATATATTCTTCAGAACTTTAGAGGAGTAAAGTTCATATTTTATTCTTACACGCAATCACTAAATGTGAATCAGCTTCTGCCATTTTTAACAAGGGTAAATCCAAATCTTGATATATATATTAGAAATTCTTGAGGATTTAGAAGTTTTGGTGGAAGTTCTTAAACCAGAATTTTGTTCTAAATAATTAATATTTTTTAATGTACTACGCTTCATCTTATGGTTATATGGTTGTCCTGTTAAGGAAGTTTCCATTGATACACATCGACACTTGTGCTTTGCTAAGTCTACAAGAATTAACAAATTTGTAAATCTAGACTTACTTCCACCAACAGTTAGTGCAATTCAATGAGCCCTATTTCAGGTTTATTATCAAGTGCACACATCGATAGCCAATTAGTTATATCCTGAACACTGGGGATGGCTAATGAAAAATAAAAAATTTGGAGCAATATAGAAAATTACAACCTCCTGCTCCAGAGTCACTTTTGAGTATGATATTCTACAACTGTTCCAAAGTAATTGGACCAACGTGAGGCTGTAAAAAACTTTTATACTGTAAGTTATTTTTCTTACGCCAACCTCCAACCCCAGGCAGGAGATCTTTTTGATCTATTCGGTTTTGGGTAATATGTATATATGTTTATAATAGAAATAAAAAAAGTCCAATTGAGTCAGAAGGGAAGGATGATATATTTTGCAAATAAGAGGATTTACATCTTTCCATTCACACATAATACTCCTTGAGCTGAGTAAATGCTTACTCGTATCTCTTGGTAAAAATAGCAATCCTAATTATTCAAAACTAAACCAGTTTGTATTTTTATGTAATTCATAGCATACTTAATTAAATTAATTGTGTGGTTATGTAGTTAGGAGAATTGACGTTTTTTAGTTGGCAGCGATAGATACAGACAAAAAGTATTGTTTTTAAAAATAAGATGAGCTTGAGAAAGACGCTTGGCTGGAGATTGCTCGTGAATGCTAGAGGTCGAAAATTAATCGTGTGTCAATGAAAATATTGCTTGTGTTGAAAGCTAACTATCTAAAGGAGCTCAAGAGTGTCCTTGATAAGGATTGGACGCATGTTCAGAGGTACCTAAACTATCGCTGGAAAGGTATGTGTTCTTGAGTTATTTGTATCGCTGGATTTGGACTGTGTGTAAATCCGTGTGCTGGGACCGCCGAACTGACAGTTAGTTATCTCAACAGATGGTCACAGTAACGACCGTCAGATGAACAAGAATTCAAGGGAATATGTGAGGGTTTGTGAGTGAATTGGGAGTCACAAAAGGTCAATTCAGAAGACGTATAGTTAACTTGAAGGTTTCTTGGTCAATTATATTCTTTAATGAACTTGAACTTTTGTTGATAAAGTGCTCAGGCTTAGTAACAGTTTGTTTTAGGATGATTTATTGTCTATCACCATCATCACCTATTAGAGTAAATTGTAAGTGGGTAAAGTTTTGATTTGTAGGCTATAATATAATAAATGTAAAAGCTTCTCCACATTTTTTCTAACCAATAATTCAGAGTATATACAACATCACTAAATGTATTAAATATGCATTTCCTTTTATTTCTCTATGCCACTCTGACGTCACCTAGAGGTCTCGTAGAAATAGGCCAGTGCCTACCTGTATTGTGCGCAGCAACATAGCCAAGGGCCTAAATGTAATTTAACTATTGTAGTCCAACCAATATTATAGAAATCTTACAATACTATTCATTAATTTATGGTAATTGTCGAGGTCAATCCTTCATCAATGCTACACTAGATGAAGACTCTTTAGATGGACCACAAGAAGAAATAAGTGTAGAGGTATTAAATCAAGACGATGACATCCCATGAATTATTTACCAGAAGATTTGTATTCTCAACCTCGGGAACAAATTGAAATGAAAGTTAGTTCGAACAAGTAACACAACAAACCAGAATTAAATTTGAAGGAAAAAGAAGAATCATAATTCATAGAATGTGATGATATCGTGGATTAGGTCTGTAGGGAGAATAAAGTGACTTGTACTCTACCATCGAAGCTGGTGTGGAAAAGAGTAGCATTATTAATGTAATAGTATAGATATATAGGTTTTATAAGCCGTAATATGTAGAAATAATTGTATATACGAGAGAGACGTATCGAAACATTTTTGTAGGAATTCTTCTCATCCACATATTTGAATAGAGACCTTTTATTCACAGCACCTAAGATAAGGTGATATTTACTTAAAACATATTTATGAGACTTATGATTGGTTAGAGAATTTTTCTGTACAATTAATTGACGGGTACTTTTGATACATTATTTATAACACATGAAAACACATACCAAATTTCAATTAGCTCGAAATGAATCCGTAAAGAAACCAATAAAATCACTGGACTATAATTACTCTAATGAAAGGAATTATTCCTTTTAGAAGTAATATAGCTTCATTTGGGTTGAATAAGAGTGGAAAATCAATTAGGAAAAAAACACCATCAGTAGAACCGATTGGAATTCTAGCACTGATCTCCCCGTCTTCGTTAGGCCAGTCTAACACAAGACTGACGCCTTAGACCATTCGACCACTGAAGCAGGTTGTTCAATCAATGTATATATCAAGTAAAATGGCACTGATATAAGAAATATTAAATAATATGAGTTTATTGTTTGGCTCATTTAGCTCTTATCTTTCAACATAATTAAATATTGTAAAGAATATCAGAGGATTGATTTCTAGTAATCAACTACGTTAATACATTATAAATGCTTTGTCGTGCAATTGGTGCAAAAAAACTTGTAATAAATTAGTTTTACACTTTTAATACTAACAAATTTATGCTAAGACAATTTGTCACTATCATCTAATAAAAATTATCTAAATATATTTCAATTTTATTATTTAACTACAATATTGTTGACATTCTCTCTGGAAATAAATAGTTTTATTTATTTGTCGTAATTAACATTCATTTTTTGAACCGACTGATTATATCAACAAATGGGAATTTTTAAGAGTAAGAGCGAAAATTTTACCAATTTTGCTGGAATGTTATTTTCATACACCTTCCAGTGTTCTTATACATATCACAATCAACATGGAACCACCCACCTCGGTGGCGTACTTGGCTAACGCGCTTGTCGTGAGGACGGGGAGATCGATGTTCGAATCTCGGTCGGGTGAACTGGGGGTGGTTTTTCCTAAATGGTTTTTCTTAAGTTAGAAACATTTTCACTTAATTTAAATTATTATTATTATTATTATTATTATTATTTACCACCGCGTCTTTCTACCCGTTCGGGTTATACGCTTTAAGTACTAATTACGCTAATGGACTAGAAATTGGGAAGGTTGAATTAAAGGAAGTGAACCCACATTTGCGTGGAAGGAGCGTGGAAAACCATTTAGGAAAAACCACGAGTAGCGCGTTAGCCAACTACGCCACTGAGGCGGGTCTTAATTTAAACAAAGTACTTAAATTGTTTTTTGTTCCTAAATATTACAAATCCTGAAGGAATATAATAAGGATAAAATCTAACAAAGAAAAAAGTCTCCAATTATTCTTTCACAACAAAGTTTTACGTGCGTTTTTAACGGCCATTTTTCTGATATAGATACCACCCTGTTTTTTTTATGTAAATTCATTATTTCTTGGTAATACTGAATATCGACGTACCGGATTTTCGACCTCCAAATTATCGACAATGGTAGCAATATTATATCGTATTAACATGTAGTTATTTGTATTTCGAGAAACTTCATGAGTATAAGATCAGTGTTTTATAAATATATTTCAACATTGTAATTTATATTTAATATATTATGTGCGGCACAGTAATTTCATTTCATTGTCAAATTAATATGGAGGTTAATAGTAAAACATGTTTATTTCATTGAGTGAGTGAACAATAACCACATTGGTAGTAATTACTGTTTTGGTTGGTTGAGATATGTGACAAAAAAAGATATAAGACAAAACAAACATGTTAATGTGTACTAAAATCGTTAAAAATATCTCAATATGAGAAAAAATCCAAATGAGTCACTTTATAAGAGTGACTCAAATCGCATTAAAAAGATCCGCCTGGCGTATAAAACTGAGTAAACAAACAACTCCATCCACACTATCGCGTAATAAAAAACGTAGGTCACCTTTAAAATCAAGAGCCAGGCGTATAGGGACATATTTACGACACTTCATCAAAATGTGATACACACTAAGAGGAGCATCGCAAAACTCACACACTGGGGGTGCGTCCCCTCTCATTAAAAACCCATGGGTCAATGATGTGTGTCCGACCCGGAGTCTTGTCACGATGACTTCCTCTCTTCTAGACTTTCGTGTAGAAGAGGGCCACCGCGACACACCGTCTCTGATGGACCGCAACTTGTTCTGAGCAGGGGTCGAAACCCACTGGTCGTGCCAGGTGCTTAAGACTCCACGCCGAACATAGCCCTTTAGATCTAAAAACATGTCACACAGACTCGCCTCCTTGGCCGCCTGGTCCGCCAGTTCATTTCCTGAAAGACCGGCGTGACCAGGATTGCAGCAAAAGGCCAGCCGGGTGCTTAATGAATCAATTTTTAAAATTTGTTCATGTATCATCTGCACGAGGGGATACCAGGAGTAGAGAGTGGACAATGCCAACAGAGCACTCATGGAATCCGTGCAGATAGGAACAGAACCATGACACTTATGCTAAACAAAACATAACGATTTAAATATGGCATAGAGTTCAGCCGTAAAAACACTGAATTCACCAGGTAAAGCAAATTTAAAATTGGATCCTTCCACAACAAAGTCGGATCCCACTGAAGAAACGCACTTTGAGCCATTTGTTTAGACGCGTTTAAAACCCCGAAAGCGGTTTGCGAGGAGCTCATTAATGGTCATCTCGTATAAAAAGTATGGGGTGGTCGCTTTAGGTAACTTGGCAAGGTCAAAATGGCATTGAGGTAGGCGTATCTTCCACGTAGAAACTCGACCTGGTGATGTGGGAATAACCTTTGGAAGGACTATTCCACACGTGTCGAAAACCGATAGAATCCGGATCCCAACCGGCCTTGTACTTTGCCATTTGCTTTGGTTTCATACAAGACATAGTTAGGGGGGGTGAAACACAGGACGGTAGGCAACATACTCTTGCATGCAATGCAGTTTTGACACGTAAGATGCCAGAAGATGGGACCGCCGGTAATGAAGAGGGGGCTCACCAACGTCGGCACAGAGGCTGACGAATGGATCAGTAGCCAGTGGTATGCCAGCATGGTGGACACTATTTAGCATCTTTAACGCCGAGGGTCTAGCTGAGCCATAAACAAAACTCCCGTAATCTAGTTTATATCTGACCAGGGCCCTATACAGGCACATCAAGGTTTCCCTATTAACACCCCAGAACCGACCGCTAACCACTTTGAGCAAATTCAATGATTTGATACACCTCGCTTTCATGTCTTTGATGTGGAGAATCCAAGTTAGTTTAAAATCAATAAAAGTCCAAGAACCTTACCCTCTCCGAGACTGGTAAAATAATGTGGTTCATTAAAATATTTGGGGCTAGCTGTATTCCACTTAATCTATGGAAGTGGACGACCGTCGTCTTGGCCGCTGAGAAGTTAAAGCCATTACGTGATGCCCACATCCACAGATTGTTAACAGCTAATTGTATCTTCCATTCAGCTCTGTGGAGACTCGATGAACTGCAATAAATTTCTTAGTCATCCACGAAAAGGCATGAACGAACAGGTAATCGTACGTTGTCTACAATGCTATTTATCGCAATAGCGAACAGCGTACAGCTTAAAATACTAACCTGTGGCACCCCATTTTCTTGAATAAAATCATAGAATAAGGTGTTGTTTAACCTTACCTGTAAGTGTCTATTTGACATAAAATTAGATATAAAAATAGGGAGGTTCCCCGGAACCCCCAATTAAACAGGGTTTTTAAAATGCCGTACCACCTGGTGGTGTCGTAAGCCATCTACAAATCAAAGAAGACAGCCAAGAGGTGTTGTTTATGGAGGAAAGCGTCACGAACTGCTGTCTCAAGGTGAACAAGATGATCCACTGTGGATCGGTAACAACGAAAGCTACATTGCATATCAGATAGTAGATTGCGGGATTCCAAATACCATATAAATCTTTTATTGATCATTTTCTCTAATATTTTGAATACAACACTAGTTAAGGTTATAGGTCTATACATAGTTGGCTCTATTTTATCCTTGCCACTTTTATGTATAGAAATAATTGTTGCTTGCCTCCACAGTGTTGGGAACTGATGAGATTCCCAAACACAGTGTTAGAGGTCTAAGAGGAACGCCCATCCAGCAGGGAGCAGTTGGCGCAACATTTCATAATGGATATCGTCAGGGCCAGGAGCTGTGTTGCCTGCCTAGGACAGGGCATAGATAAGTTCTTCTTTAGTAAAGGGGGAGCTATAATCCTCTCCCCGACTTTGCCCTAAATCAATAAGAAGCTCGATGATCTGCTAATGCACCACGAACTCGTTAATGTAGCTCGCAGTGATAGAAATAGCGGTGAACATCGAGCCCAATACATTGACAACCTCTACAGGGGAGGAGACAAGCGAACCATTAGATATCAGGGCAGGTACACTATTAATGGAATTTTTGCTACTACTTAATTTACGAATATTGTCCCAAACCCTAGTTGTGGGAGTGGTAGAGATTAATTGTCTCCAATACTCTCTTCTGCTTCCTCAAATAACACGGTGAGCTCGAGTGCGTAGAAACCGGAATGACTCCAGATTATACAAAGTGGGACGTCGATGAAAGGGGTGTAGGGCCCTTCGATGGTCAGAAATAGCCAACCGACACTCCTCGTTCAAACAAGGAATAGGACGGTGGCGCAGATTTGGCGAGGATTTAGGGATGGAATCACCTGCCACCACGATGACCGTCGAAGTAAAACGCACAGCCTTAACATAACAGCGATGTCAGGGTGTTGGGATTCACCAAATACGGCGAGCTCACGGAATCTATCCCAGTCAGCCCGCTTTATCACCCATTGTGGTATCCGCGCTGGCAGAGGATACACCATTAACGGTAGAGAAGTATGTCTGAGTCCCGGTGTTCATTAACACCAGGTTTTCCGAGACAAGAATATCCTCTACCATCCTCCCGCGGGTGTCTGTAAAATTAGACCCCCAAACCAGTTTTTTCGCATTAAAATCCCCAAGATGATATAGGGGGCGGGAAGTTGTATAAAGAGGGCTTCTAAAGTCCTCTTAGGAACACGCTCTCCCAGTGGAAGGTAGATGCAACATATTGTTACTTCCAAAGGGAGGGAGACTCTGACAGCAATCACTTGGAGATCAGATATAATGTTTATAAACTTATGGTATATATTGCTACGTGCAAGTATAGCCATACCTCCGCAAACCCGATTAAAGAATGGCTTGTCGGTACGATATATATCGTACCCACGAAGCATTGGTTTATCATTTGGGCGGAAGTGGGTCTCCTTCAAGCATAAGATGGGAGGATGCAGGGAAGAGATTAGTTCTTTAATTTCCTCTACACGAGCAAAGAAACCCTACAATTCCATTGTAATAGCGACATAATTTATTAATATAAAATTTAGTTATCCTCGCAATCCATGTCACTATCCTTTAAGAATAAAAATTTGTTGAGGACCTTTTTAGGTCCTCTTGCCTTTCCCAGTCTCTCCTGGGAGACTGGGTTGTAGGACCCTTAGGTGAAGGATTTGTTAAGGCCTTCAACGCTTTTTTGGTGTTATTTTTATCGGTGGTCTCTCACTGGTCCTTCTTCAAGGCACCAGTAGGACTCGCCTTTACGGCCTCACCTGTTTCACTACTCATCCCAGCCTCTGGAAGCTCAGAGTTGAATAATGAGCGACTAAACAGCGGCCGCACGTAATTTATTTCCCGAGGAGGGCTCGGGGGTACTCTCCGAGGAGGGCTCCGCGGTGCTACCCGTGGAGAGCTCGGGGGTGGTCTCCAAGGATGGCTCGGGGGTGGTCTCCAAGGATGGCTCGGGGGTGCTCTCCAAGGATGGCTCGGAGGTGCTCCTCGAGGAGGGCTTAGGGGGATTCCCCTAGGAGGGCATGGGGGGTTCCCCGAGGGGGGCTCGGAGGGGTTCCCCGAGGAGGCGTCCTCGGTGGGATGGGTGGGGAAGACGACTTAGTTGGCAGTTTTGCTCCCATTGAAAATATCGGCGAAACCTTAGTTGGCGCGTTTTCAATACGGCTTTCTCGAGCAGAGACCAATGGCACAGATCGCGATGGCGTATTAGCGAGATTGGGACAGTTGATGTTCTAACTCACAATCTGGCTGTATGATGTTTGGAATACCGGAGCTTGACTAGATGCGTATTCCTTGCGTGCCTGGGCATATGAGATCTTCTTTTCGGATTGAATCTCCAAGACTTTTTTTTTATCTTCCATTTCGGACAGGCCCGAGACCAGGCAGAGTTTGGACGGTTGCAGTTCACGCAGAACTTCGGAGACTCACATGGTGTTTCGTGAGCCTCTTGTCCACAATCCGCACAGGTCGGTTTACCACGGGATCGCAGCTTCTTATGCCCAAATTCCTGACACTGAAAACAGCGCCTAGGTTTAAGGACCTACGGCTGGACCCTTAGCACGTTGAAACCCGCTCTGACCTCCTTTGGAAGGGAAGGTGTCTAAAAGGTGAGAATATACATGAATGTATTTTTCTCTTGTTCGTTCTTTTTGGTGACAATGCGGTACACTTCGGTTACATGCTGAGGGGAGAGCTCCTCACAGATATCCTCAATGCACACGAAGTAGAGGTCATAGAAAGTGACCACTCCCTTGCAAACATTGAGGAGCCTGTGAGGCTCCACCTTCACCGGTATATGAGACTTATTGCTCAACGGTATTTCAAAGATCTCAATTATATTTGAAGACTGTGTGTCATTCGTGGTCTGAATCATGATGGTGCCATCACGCAGTTTCCTTATTGAGACTTCAGATTTCGCTCTCCATTTATTACTCTTTCGAGGATAAATGGACTAACACGTTTCAGGTCTTCATATTCCTCTACTCTAGACATTACCAGGAAGCGGGGCTGGGGCCTCACCACTTCCGGGATTTTTCCTAATATAGGGCTGGACAACCTTACCCGTTTCCACCTCTTGTCAATATTAAGGCTCTGAGAGGGACCGGGCAGTGAGTTGTCAGCAGTGTTTGGCAGTACGGTGCCAGATGCGACAATGTTATCCGCCATGCCGTGATTGGGGTCAACCTACACAGTACTCGGATCGTATACCCAGGGAGACCCATGTTGGTACTACCATATATGGCCCTGTTAACTGTCCCAACGAGAGGCCCTATACGACGCTAGACATGACAACCTTCGCACAGAGCATCGCCGAGAGAGAGGTTATCGCAACAAGTGGGTGTAGGAAAGTGCCAATTTTACGTCCGGGTCCTCATGAACGAAACCGATCTTTTCTCAAAGTAGGGTATCCGGTTATTGTCGTACCTAAGGACATTCTACTGAGGTATTACAACCGGCGCACTTTCATTAAGGAGCTCAAAGCAGTGGTTTCCAATAATAAACCGAGGAGAGCCGTGTTCACTGCGATGGTCGTCAACGGAGGAGCCAAAAATCTCTGTTCAGGCCTGAACGGGAGGGGAGGGGAGGGGAAGAAAGAGTTAAGGATTGATAATGTGAAGGGGGAAGAATGAAAAAAAATGAGTGGGAGCGAAGGAATAATAAAATGATGTGAAAGGAAAGATATAGGCAGGGGTTACTGCGGGACTATTCTAAGCCCCGTCCCACAGGGGGGGGGGCTCTTAAAGAAGAAGGTGTTAATCGGCACATAGGTCTCACGGTTTGGTGTATCCCCTGGCTGGGGTGGAGTCACCTTCTGAGGTAGATGAATCCCCGGCGCTTTAACTCCCAATAGTAGAGCGTCTGCCCATGAGCTGCAAGCAGCAGTCCAGTCATTATGTGCTGAAACAAATATAAATATTCCGAAATGAATAGTACTGACATACAATATTTAAGGTAAATTTTGAAATTTTAGTAAGAGTGATTTTCAATAACCTTTAATAATCTTTTTAATACATTATATCTAATTTAAATTAGTTAAACAATACACCTGAACATGGGAATTTTGCTCGAGACATTTGGCTTAGAGCATCGATTCTCCACTACTAAGCTATATAGGAATCATCCGATGTTTCGGCTCATTATTCACTCATAGTTGAATGTTGAGTCTGTGATGGACGTGTGGAACCGTTGGCTACATATGAGCGCCCAATAATTTGCGAACGATCATACTTGTGTCATCCGACATTTGGAAGGACTGTTGTTCAGCTAAGTATGTAATACAAGATTTAAATTTTAACGTGAAACTCTAATGAATATCCAAGCACATCACGAACTCAGTCTCAGTATTCAGTATTAAATTATCAATGAAAAATTACTCTGAAAACGAGACGAAATGCGTTTAGATAAATGGTATAGTGTTAGCCTACTAAGATAAATTTTCTAGCCTCGATTCCTGTGTATGTATGATTTTTCATCTAATTTAAACTAATTGAACTGTGATCCCTTCAATACAGACAGTAACATAATTATAATGATGTTCATTTTGTCTGTTGATATTAATATACATGTTTTCTCAAATGTATTGAACCAAATCGCATGTAACTAGGTACATATAAAGTAAGCAACTGTCCCACCTTCTAGTTTCCCAACCTCAACATATTTGTGTCCGAACATGCAGGTCATGACAGATATAGACAGTTCTTTGAACCTCCTGGAAATTTACAAGCCTAGAAGGAAGAAAGAAAATATTTTTGTCAGGCTCATATTGAAAAAAGAATCTTAATACATGCTAGTCAACGAATCACACCAACAAAGTTATGGTTTAAGTCATTTCCGTGGAAACGAACGTACATTATTGGGTCGATTGTAAGAATAATGTTATTGTTGGAATTTTGTAAACTAGATGTTAGATTTATTAACTCTAAATAATACACGTCATATATAATATTGTTAAAATACGATTTTATAGATATAGTATCATAAGTACGTAAATCTAAATGAATAAATATAATATTTTGATATTATACCTAGATTTGTATGGATTTAGTCAAATTATAAAATTAAAATCAACATTATTTTTTAATTCAATATCTTCGTCTCAACATTATAATCGTCTATTTATCTTTTATTTAATCTAGAGATATTATAGAGTGTATTATTATCGTAGCACATATCGGTGGTCACGCAGAATAGACGTTAAGATCGTTTAACTTGGTTTGCTGATGGACCGTTTTAAGCTCGAAATTTGTAAGGGTGTTTTGAGAGTTTTTTTGCGTAAATTGTCTACTAACTGTCTCCATCCTTATAATAGTCTATATTATACACAATTCATGGTACTCATTACGAAACTAACAAAGATTAAAGCAGCACTATACCACCAATCACTCAGCCATTAATGTTATTTCAAGGGTAAAAGACTATATATTACTAACATCTTCCTCGAGACTAGAGGCCCGCAACCGGTGGGCCGTATGACTATACTTATATATCAGATGGACCATATTATTGTTACAACATAATTTTTATACATATTTTAAATTGTGGGAATAAATTAATGATAATTAAAGATGTCTAACTTATAGAAATTTCGAATAATTTTGAATATTTAATGGCCGACAATTTGTTTCGAAACTTGAATAACAACCTTGAATATTTTAAAAATAAATTTGTATATTCACTTGTGTTTGACTGCTAATAAAGCAGGACAGTTGGCGTGAGCAAGCAGGTAGTCGGATATTCTTCTATGATCAAAGTTAAATACACTTGTTATTTCTTGTTCAATTAAATGTTGTTGCTGGTCAAAAATACTGTTTGGATGTGTAGGTTTTCCGAAATGTCATATTGAGACATTTTGAAGAGGATTGTAAAATGTTATCCCAGTTATTAAATTGTGTTAATTGATGCCTGGAAACTTTTAGATGTTTGTTGAAAATGGATTTGCATCTATTGTATTTAAAATCAATAACGTTTTCAGCACGTCAAATTGAAAGATCTCTTTCGGTCAGTTCAATGTATACAGCTTTATATTCATTCATCAATTTGTATATAACACTTTTGATTTTTAGGGTTGAGATTGGATGATGGGAAATGCGGAAAACCTACACATTCAAACGGCCATTCTGAACAAAAACAAAATTATAAATGAGCAAACTAATTTTGGAAATCAATCGCTTATTAAGAAATTATAAAATTACCTCCACACATTAAACTAATAAGTAATCCTCATTCCAACCAATCAAGCCTATTCGAACCACAATCAAAATGATTAATACGGTAGATTCATATGCCTAATATTAATTCTATTCCACATCCTTTGATAAAATAACAATAATATATCTATCTATATTTATTCATCATATAAATTAAACTCTATACTATACTGGCAACAATATCACATCTATCAATTTTTTTATTTTATTTTATTTATTCTATTGGTAGCTTACCACTTATTGTTGATAAGCCCACAAAAAGTTTCATACGTTATAATAAATCAAAATTTTACATACCTTCCACCAATATGGATGTTTAAACAATTACTCGTCATCATAAATAAGGTATTTATAAGCGTGTTAATTTAAGTGATTATTTATATAATTCTAGTATACTATCTTCTAATTTCGCTTTAAAATTCACATTTCTAGTGTTTAACAATATTTTAGTTACAATTTTAATAATCTCTGAACAATATAACACAAAACATTGTTATTCCTCAGACCTGAAGCTTTAGGTGAAGCTGGTGTAACATAATCATTAATTCCCTTCCAATATCTAAAAATATGTACAATTTTATTTAGGGTTTAAAACATTAAAATTGAATTTTAGAATTTATTTGGTAAAGTTTTGGTGCAAATTGCAAATTATATTTTGTTTGTCATGTATATAACAACATAAACAAAGAGAATAGTTTCAGTGTAAATTAATTATATTATTACAATTTGTTTTTGATATAATTCTTCCTCCTAGCTTCACAAGTCTTTGTAATTCTTTTTACCAATTGCTTAAAATTGTTACTTGAAGTCAATAATTATAATTGTACTCGAGATCAATTTTTGAGATTTTTATGTTTCTTAAATATCACAGGAATCGAAGTTTCTAGTGGCCTTTATCTTTAAAAAAAATGTTAATGAGTGTACACTTCCTCTAAATTCAACCTTCCTCATTCTTAACAAATAAACGTTGTTATTGCATATGCGTATAACACAAATGCCAACAAAACGTGATTAAAAATAATCTTATATTTGAAGATTAATTTTTAATGTACATATCTCAATACTAATTTCCTCATCATCACACAGATGTAGAATAATATAAATATCACTACTCTAATGCCCTCGACCTCTAACAGCTGTACACTGTTGTCAATATCACTAGCCTAATGACATATTCTCTAAAGGCTTTAGAATTTCTCAATATCACTACTCTAATGACCTCTTTCTATAAAGGCTGTAGACGTTGTCAATATCACTACTCTAAGGACTTCATAATCTAATGGTTGTAAGCTCTTGTCAATATTCTAATGCCCTCTTCCTCTAACGGCTGTAGACTGTTGTCAATATCATTAGCCTAGGCCTTCTTCTAACGGCTGTAGACTTTTGTCTATATCACTACCCTAATATCCTTCTTCTCTAAGATCCCCTTCAATACTAATAACTAGTGGTTAAAGAGGTTAGATGAATTAAGATGTGTCTGTCCTCTTGATTACTTATTTAACTACCAAACAAAATGTCTTAATAAAATAAAGAATAAGGATGTAATTGTAGTCCGAAATTATGTGATAGTAAATAGAAATTTCTTACATGTATATTTTACTTATTTTTTTCTTGATAAAAAGACTCAACAAATCTTCAGGCGTCACATCTAAATATTTAATGATTGCTATTGTATCTCATCTCTCATCTGACGTCATTGCGGTCACAGATCTCTTATCTTTTATGACTCAGCAGCTTCGTTTACATTATAGACTCTTGTAATGATACTAAAAAAGTTTTAACATGCACACAAACAAATTGATAGATATATTAGTGTATAAACCCAATGGGTAGTAAAACGATGTTATAAAAAAATATTGCAATATTAGAACAGTACTTTACAGGATGGTACTGGTAAAAAAATTGTGTTGATTTTCTCCGAAATATAATCAAACACTTACATAGTTTAGGAACGTATTATTTTAACTTGCAAATTTTGAAAAATTTTAATTTGTAATTTGTAATTTTGAAGAAGAATTATGAAATATACTATTATTTTGAATAAGATTCTCCACTTGTAAATTTATTTCAAAATATTACAATTCTGAAACAATATCCCAATACTCATGAAGAATCTTCCTGTACAAGATGTTGTTTCTTTCTTGTCGAAATCTCGTTCAAGCGAAATCATCCAGCTTTCCAATCCAACATTTTAAATATTTTTCCTACAGTATTAATTTCTCATAACTTAGAATTTTGGGAAAGTCCATAACATCGCATAGAGATTTACTATCACTGCTAAAATAGTAAGGAATATGATATTTTCACTTAAGTTAGGACTGATTTCCGAAAATTGGTCAAAAGTTAAAGAAATTTCTACGTTGTCTAGATATTCAACTGTAATTTTTATGTTTTCGTCTAAGGAGATAGTTTTGAATTTAGAATGGTTGCTTAAATTGTTAATATTTTATAACGAGAGTAAATCACTCAAACAGTCGAGCCAAAACACTATATATATGTTTTAGGAAATTAAATGATTGTAACTGGGAAATTTGGTATAGGTCGTTTTCTTTTTCTTGATCTTATTTTATTGTTTGGAATAATGTTCGTAATTTATAATGTGAGCGTTGATTAACTTAAATTTTAATCGAGATCACATTCCAAAAAGTCCTCCAACTTCATTATAATATCTGAATCCGTTTGTATTTTTTTATCCTGATTTGAACCGCCTGAACTGTCAACTCTTCCAGAGGATTACATGTAATGATGTAATGATGACCAAGTATTAGCAATTGAGACTTCCAGGAAAGTACCATTTAAGTTAACCATACTCAACTTAATTGTAAAATATCAATATAATAAATAGGTAACCCTGTGTTATATTCCTACAGAAAGTACGTGTATTTAACAAGGAATACCTTGAATAGATGGCAGAATATCTTGGGTGATTATTTCATTTATTGTCTTTTTATTATTTTATACTCGTATGTGAGGCTCCCAAATTGTCGTGGATAATATTATATTAGATTGTCACGTGTAATATTGGCGTTTATATTCCTTATCAATCTTATCTTTATTAATCACATTATTTCGTTTATTTAAATCAAGAAATGATTAGTATTTGTTACCAGGAAACATGATGTATTTCAATATATTATAATAATAGTTTCCTAGATAAATATTATTGTTTTGTTTTATTTTATCTAGTTCAAATATTTATTTTTCATAAGTATAGTAAATAATTTAAATGAAGCTGTGTTGTGAGTACAAGAATATTTACATATTATATGGATCACTATTTAAAGCATCATGTTGTGTGTCCCTTCACCAACAAGAAGAACAGTCTCCAAACCTTTTACAATATGAGATCCCTTCTTCTAATAAAATATCTAACAATTGTAAATATAAAATTAGCCATTTTAAAACAAAGTCAAAATAAATTATTCTTCTGACTCGAAATGTTCTATTTTTTTAAGCTCTGGAAAATTTAAAATCAGAAAAAATATGATATTACATAGACCAATTCAAGATCCTTCAAAGTTTATTTGTATGTATTGGTTGATATAATTCATTTATAGCAAAATTTATTATGGAGAACAACAGCTATGCAGTAATCTAGAATAACTTAAGTTCTAATTAACGTAAAATTTTATGTATACTTGCTACTAGATTTTACCAGTATTATTGGTTGGCGTTGATCACATTTATACCTCAAGGTCACAGAGGGAAGGCGCGGTTATTATTTTTTATCTTCAGAGTCACGAATATTTTAGAAAATACAAGATCTATATAATATTAAAATTATTTTCATAAACATAAATAGATAACATTGTAATGATACTATTTTGACCTCGAGATTACGATGAATATTTTCGTTTTATATGCTTTCGAAACAAAAATTGGGATTTCTCGATTCTGTCTGACTTGTCTGTATCTTGGCCTAGAACTGAGACCACTTTACCGAGAGTTGAGACCTGGTATGTGGGGTAGTTAACAGGTTATAAATAGGAGTGTTTGGAATTATCTATTCAACTCTAAAGTTAAGGGTGTTTTAAAAGAGATATTTTGGAAATCAGATATAGAGATTTTGATTAAAATTTGTATCCAGACACTTTTTAATGATACAAACAAAATGATGCGACAAATTTTCAGAAACTCCCCTAAAATGGAAGAAGACCAACAATGCATAGTAAAACTTACCTTTGAGCGTCACGTGTGTGTTGTTATTTGTATCTTGTTTTAAGCGCTCCTCTTTAATATGTAGGATCTCCAACAAAATACAAACAGGTGCCAGGATGATGTCTGTAAATATGTCTGCCCAAGCCTTAAAGATTTCATCGAATTGATTTTGTTTACAATTCAAGTAGTCTAGCAATATTTTTCTCCCTTATAATTGAGCTATAGGGGCTTTAAGCGAGCAATTAAAATAAAGCGAATAGAGACAAAACCATTTAATAAATCAGGTTATATTTTTTTTACTAATTTAAACTTGTCATCATCATCATCATCAACAACAACCATTTCCAGCCTGTGACCGGGTCAGTTTAGTAAAATGACTCCATATTCCACTAATATTCCTTCTTTACTTCCTTCTATCTTCTTTTCTCATTTGAACACATTCTGTTATCTGCTCCTCTTCTCTCTTTCTTGGCCTTCCTTGCGGTCTTTTTACTACATTCCCGGCACAAATTTATCTGATTGCCAAACACTTCCTTCACCTCTGACAAGACGTGTATTAATCACATCTTGTGAATGTGAGGAATGCCAGGCCTCCCCGTGGTTTGGATTCCATATTAAACTGTAGATCCTCCATTTCATCTCACACTCACCCTACCATTACACATTAGCGTAAGTGCGTATAACCAGAACGGGTAGTAAGACGAGGTAATAATAAAAATAATAATATTATTAATAATAATAATATTATTAATAATAATAATATTATTAATAATAATAATATTATTAATAATAATAATAAATAATAATTTTCCTACATACTTCATTTTCAACATTTTCTTGGGCATCCTCTCTTTTTACATCCTCATTACATGATCTTACCATCTCACCCTTAGGTCTTCTACTATCTCATGTACTCCCTGTACCCCACTCTTTTCCGGACAACTTTATTCCTAATCCTATGTCTCCTCGTGACAGCTAACATGTTCTTCACCAATTCAATTCCCATGGTCTCCACTTTCCAAGCCTCTCTTAGTTTTAATGGCCATGAACGGATTTAAATTATATTTTGATACATTTAAAACATTAATTGCATTTCTAGTAGATCCATACAACTAATAACTTATATATATATAATTTAAAGTCGTACAGTATTATATCATTTACCAAATAAATTATAATTTATTCCAATAGTGCGTACTTTATTTACTTGTCATGTTTGATTTTTTTTACCTAAGACCCTGATTCGACATGTGATTGATTATAAAATAATATCCAAACATGATGAATTAATAATTCTCAATTGATAGTTTATCGGATTGTTAAATTGAAATTATAATTTATATTAGTAAACAAAATAAGAGTTAAAATAGATTGTTGTTCTATTAACATGGTCTGGTAAGTAAAGCTTCCCAATTCTTAGTGTTAAAATAAATCATACCTCTAAAATAAACTTGGTCTTTGCAATTCTGGGGTGGCTTAGGAAAAGCTCAATGAGTCTAAAGGGTAAAATTAAGAACAAGAGCAAGTCTTCCATCCAACTTCATTCTCCTTTCTTAAGAAGGCCACCGCGAATTTAGTAATAACTAACAGATAGTAATATGAAGATGTTTGTGTTTTCAGGATTGTACTGCTCTATTATTGAATACTTTTTCAGTAGAGATCTCAGGATTCTCGAAATAATGGGACAAGTTTGAGAAAGGTTGTTTTCCCTTTTAGCTATAGCCTTAATGCAATTCACCTTTGAAAATCAAATAACTAAATTACATGGAAACTTTTAAGAATGTATCACTACTAATTTGTGACAGATTGTAGTCAATAATCATAGATCCATAGCAACCATAGAAGTGCGCATTACAGTTCGATAGGGTGTACATAATACGGAATGGCCCATGGTCACAGACAACCTCTGTGCCCATGGAGTACGGAGACCCCAAGGCTGTAGATATGACTTAGCCAAAAGAGAGGGGTGGAGGGATGTGTAAGGAGTAAGGATTACACATGTTCATAAGAGTAGTTCCCTGGCTTTTTTAGAACGGCAAACAAAAACAATGAACTTGTCTATTTGAGGTCTGATAAATTTTCATACGTTGGTTGAATTGCTCTTAAATATATCAGACTTGAGGTGTGTTTTTGTCTGATGTTTGTGTATGTGATTTTTTTTTTTTACTTTCTCTCCATTGTTTTGATTGTCAAAAAATTCAAGCTCTAGATTTTAATAAATTTTGTGATGTTATTTTTGCTTAAATATTTACTTAAAATATAAATTTAATAGTCAGTTTGATAAGGACAAATTATTTATAAGTATAAAATAAGAACGACAGTGGATGTGTCTCCCTTTCCTGGGGGGAAGGGGGGGTCAACCAGATGAGGAACTGAGTCGGCGGCCTAACCGTCAGGAAGGGGAAACAATAAAACTTCGAGTACCTTCTAACAGTTTGAATTTGCCACGTTCCCATTGGTGCAAATTCAAACAAGGTGAAGAAGGGTAGGACTGTAATGACCAGTAAATAGCGGTCCAACCGAGGTATTAAGTAGGGTTGGGCCGAGCAAATCTGGCATTCTGGTTTTTGAATTACGGGAGGACTCGGGTGAACTGTGTGACGCTCGGGTACCATAATGATGGGGGGGACTTCACTATTTTATTAAGCATAAAAGTTGTAATCAGGTGATAACGTAATTAATAAAAATGTGGTGTGTTACAAATAACATTAATAATTCATTATACCCTATACTTTCAATATTTTAACGGCCAAAATAAGTTCAACTAGAAAAGAAAAAGGTATCGTAACAAAGTTGGTGCCGTGACCAGGATTCATCATGGTACATAACAAAATATGGAATGGTGAAATAAAGAATTATGGGGAAATAAACGACAGTGAACTATATGGACGGAGCTACGAGGACGGAAACCAGTGACGGAGCTACGAGGACGGAAACCAGTGACGGAGCTACAAGGACGGAAACCAGTGACGGCGCTACGAGGACGGAAACCTGTGACGGCGCTACGAGGACGGAAACCAGTGACGGAGCTACGAGGACGGAAACCAGTGACGGAGCTACAAGGACGGAAACCAGTGACGGAGCTACGAGGACAGCAACACGGCCGGAGCTACGAGGACGGAAGACGGTGCGGGGAGGACAGCAACAAAAGACGAAGGAGCTACGAGGGCACCATCGAGGGACCAATTCCTTAATACCCACATAGGACTGAGCTAATCACAGAATTGTAATTTTAAAGCAGGGTGAGTGTTTTTTTCAAAATATTATTGGGCCTATTTTTTCAGTACACGGAGACCGAGGAAAGGTAAGTGGATATCATATGTTTTGTTTTTCTGATTGCTGTCAATTGCTGCTTGGTTCCGGATACTGTGGGGAAGTGCCATAATTCCTCGGGGAGAATAGGGATGGATAGATCACGTCAAACAGGCAGGGTGACACGACAGACAAGACCGGTAGCTAGCAAGATGGACAGTAATCAACATACGACACCAGATTTTGACGACCGGGAGGTAGCAGAGATTACGGGAGAAAGGGGGGCCTTCTCAGCAACCAGTGACGTAATACCCGAGGAGACTGTATCTGAGTATGCCGTCGCGACGCTAATGGACGTTTCGGAGGACACGGTAAGGAATGTGATGACGACGAACGCTCTATGGTGGAATAAGGGGGTGACTGAGCCACCGCCTGAACAATTTGACAACCCAGCGGACATGATATCCCAGCTTAATAGGGTTTTAAGGGGTTGGGAAAATAAACATCAAAAACAAATGGATCAATTGGAGACTTTAGTACAGGAAAGGTTGAATACACAGGCTGAAGACATAAGACGCGTGCAGGAAGAAGTAAATAAAAAATTTAGTCAACTATTTGAGTCACAAAAAAGAATTCAAGATTACCTAGGAACAGTAAGGGTGGAAATAGAGCAGCTCCGCGATAAAAGGCAGACAGAAGGGGCTGATATGCAAAATATTAAGGGGAAACAGGAGGCCCTTAAGGAAGCACAGGACCGACAAGGACTTAAATTAGATGGACTAATAGACAAACAAAACACCCTGATAAATAATCAAAAACAGTCACACCAAGAACTAACGAACTTAACTAAGCAAGTGGAGGTCAACTATCAGGGGATGGTAAAGTCGTGCAAATTGATGACAGACAGAATCTCTCAGCTGGAAAATGTACGGTTAGGGGCTAGTACAAGTCAAACCATGGAGGGGTCACAAGCAAATAGAGTAACGTCCAGGACGTCACCCGCACGTGACCTATTGTCAGCTACTGTCATATCGCAGGAACACAGTTTTGGCCAAGAGGGAATGACGTCACAGTTAGTGGGTACTGAAGTATATAGACCACCAGAGGAGGTACATTTAGATTTGGTTAAGGCCAGACTACCTAAATTTAATGGCCGAAATTCCAATATATCAGCAGTGCAGTATATCACTAAGATTGACAGAGCCGTCAGGGGAATCACAAGTGAGCAACTTAAGATACACCTCTTCATGAATGGATTGAGAGATCAGGCGTGTAATTGGGCAGAACTAAATGAATGGGGCTGGACTGACTACGCCACAGCCAGGAGGGCGTTTTTGAATAAATTTTGGTCGATGGACGAACAGGATTTATTTCTACAGGAAATATTCAATGGTTAATATAATCCACGTCGGGAGTCGATGAGTGAATATGTACAGCGGTTAAAGAACCAGGCGGACTTCCTGGAAGAACCAGTAAGAGAAGATAGGCTGGTGAACCATTTAATACATCCCTTTGACTGGGGTACACAAGATGTTATGCTAGCTGCTGGAGTAAGGGATATGACGGCATTGAAGGATAGCACAGAAAGACTAGATCAAAGAGTGGTTCGAGATCGGTTGGAGAACAGGGCTACATATGACCGAGTGCCACAGTTTGGTCACCCCGGACCAGGCCAGCTGAAGTCAAAGGTAAGAACACAGCAAAGTAGGAGCGAATAGGCTCAAAACAAACAACGGGATTGGAACAATAGTAATGGACGGAGGTGGAGAGAGGAGAGTGACAGAAGGGGGAACCAAGGACTACCTGCGGAAGGGGGAGAGCACCCTATACAAAGGGGGTGGCAAGGCCAGCGGTCGAATTTGGCAGGCAACCAAATAACAGAAGGGATGAGACAAAACAGACCGGTCCGTGCAACAGTGGCCCAATAGTCACCACCCAACTATAAAAATGTAAGACGAATCCGAGCGGAATTTAATGACATCCCGCGGGAAGATGACGCAATTGAAGATTATCGAAATGACGCAGAAAACTACCAAGGTTCCAATATGGGATGTGTACCGGCAAAAAACAATTGAAGTCATCACATAGTAGCCCGTATGTGAGAAGCACTGACTCAAACAGGGCTACCACTATAAGAAAAACCAAAGCAGGAACGGAAATTAAGGAGGTCAGGGCCATGTTAGTTAATGATCCCGTGCCAGATCTTGTACATGAAGAACCATTGAAGCGCAGCCTGGAGAGATATAGAGCACCAGAGATTGCGGGGGTTGTGGGCCAAACCAATTTGAACTTTTTAATAGATAGTGGTGCTGACATTAGCGCTATTTCGCAAGCTTGCTTTGAAGAAATTGAAAATAAAAACCCCGAATTAAACCTGCCAGTACTAGCCGTACAGTCGGTAACCATTATTAGTGCGAGCGGGGTAAGAAACACCAAGGTTAGGAAACAAGTGATGCTAGAAGTGAAGTTCCAACATGCGTCGGTGGAAATTGTGTTTTTTATAGTGCCTAACTTAAATATGGTGGCAATTATTGGATCGGATTTTCTCGGGAAGAGGGGTGGCGTTATAGATTATATCCAACAGGAAGTACAATTTACAGAGGAACCAAGGAGAATATCCGTGCCGTTTATAAGGGCAGTGGTGGTCGCCAGCATCAGTACTGAGGATTGCCCACTTTGGGAGGGGGAGAATAGAAATATAGGGGCCGACGTGAGCCAAAGGATCAGTGGTGCCCCAGTAAGAAATAATATTGAGGGTAGCCTGAGGTCTAATTCCAGGGGGCACTCTGGTTTGAGTTGCAATGATGGGGAGGGAACATGCCCCCATAAAGGATGTAAATTTACTCTTCCATCAGGGGAGCTTAGAAGTAAACACGAGTCCAGCGAAGATTTATCCCCATCCCACAAAACGTTATAATCGCCCAAGATGGCGGAAGGCGGAAGAACTAAGCGAATCCTGGGACAGCCCTGCAAGAAGCCTACCCTAATGACAACCAATGTGCTGGGACGGGCCAAAAAGAGTTAGTAACTAGCAAATTACCACCGAAAACGCCAGGAAGGGATGCAATAAATGCCAGCACATGTGAGAAGGGCAGTATAGCTTCTAGCCACTTGTACACACGACCAACGGAAGAATTTACTGACGCTGTTGCCGCGATAAATCAAAAGGAGTTAGAAGTACAAGGGAAGGGACAGGAACAAGATACGCGACTGGCCAAGGTTATTGAAGGGTTAAGGGGGACCGATCCATCAGCAGAGTTAAACAAACAGTATCAAATATATAAGGAGGTCCTATTCAAATGGGTGGAAAGATTCCAGAGGGTTTAGTTAGTGATCTGATAGAAGAGTACCATCAACTGTATGGGCACTATGGCGTATACAAGACGGTCAGGGTGTTGAGAGAGTCATGTATCTTTCCGGCAATGCTCCGCAGGGTAAGGAACATCTTAAGGGGGTGCGACATATGTCAGCGCACTAAACCTCCTAACACCAGAACCGAAGGGAGATTCCAAATAGTTACAGCTCACCGGCCTTTAGAAAAGGTATTTGTAGACATCATGGGCCCGCTACCAAAGGGAGTCAGAGGTGCACAGCACGTATTTGGGATGATGGACTTATATACTAAATATATAAAACTGTATGTTATCAGGAGGGCTACGGCCCGAGCGGTCGTGAACCGTGTAACTGTCAATTATATACAGGAAATGGGCAAGCCAGGAATGATCGTCTCAGACCATGGGCCCCAATTCACTAGCCGCCACTGGATTGGAAGTTTGAGGGAGAGAGGCATTAAACAGGGATATACGGCCATTTATCACCCGGGTTCAAACCCGTTAGAAAGGGTCCACAGGGATATAGGAAGAATGCTACGGGTTTATTGTCATAGCAATCACCGCTCGTGGCCTAATTCTATTACCAAGATTGAAGAATGTGTCAATCAAACAATACAATCCGTGACCGGCTTCACCCCCACGAACTCATTCACGATGATAGGCCACCAGACCACTAGAACGGCTGTTTCAGTTTCCTCCAGGGCATGAGCTGTCCCGAGAACAGAAATTAGAACGGGCTGGCCGCAACATGGAACAAGTGGCGGGTAGGAGGATAGCCCGAGACGCGAGGACCAATCGTAGCCCAGCTGAGTATAAATTAGGAGACCTAGTTCTCGTGAAGACACACAAATTGTCATCCGCACTTACCAAGGAGACCAGTAAATTATTTTTACTTTATCAGGGACCAGGTAGAGTGACAGCGGTCAGGAGTAATAATGCATATGTTGTCCACTCCAAGGACTCTCATGAAATTATAGGTACTTTTAATGCAGTGCATCTAAAAAAATACTACCCGAACCACCGCGACCACTCACATTAGGTGTGGTAAAATTCATCATAATACTCAGGTGTTTTATTTTATTGAATAGCCAGGGTCCACGGTTCCATTCCTGGGAAGGTATAACGTTATTTATTATTGTGTGTATTGGGTGATATATCTAATTAATAATAAGAGTGCCATCAGTAGTGTGTGACCAAGTGTGATAACAAGGGGGTCCAAGAATATTAAAGGGTCTTGTGTTAGTAATTAAATGTGATTTAACGAACAAAAAATCCCTGAACTATGTATGTAACCAAATTTAGTGAAAGGTGCAGCAAGAAGAAGTTTAAAAGGAGGAAGAAGGTTCACTCCTGGTGAAGTGCCTTCTTGGAACTGTGGAAGGGATTATAGCCAGGACTAATGACTACACCTCCACCAACAAGTTTAAGTGAGGAGTGTACAGCGGTAGAGTCAAGTTTTAATTAGTATGAGGGTTGGAACTATGTATATTGATGTGTGTTTTTTTCTTTGTGAATATGTATGTAAAGTAACTATCATCAATAGAAAGGACTGGCAGTTAGGCCTGTTAAAAAATGTGTTTAGTAATATATAGACAAATCAATTGTAATGATCATTGATAAAGTGTTAAGTTAGCAGAATATAGATAGTTGTGGTTAGGTAATTGTATTGGATATATATGTATATATATGGCAAAATAGGAGCTAATTATGGTAGCTAATAGGCAGGAATGTATATTATGGTGTGGACTGTGAAGAACCGTATAAACAATTTTCACACAGTCCACAAAGGGGGTAGTTGATAAGGACAAATTATTATAAGTATAAAATAAGAACGACAGTGGATGTGTCTCCCTTTCCTAGGGGGAAGGGGGGGTCAACCAGATGAGGAACTGAGTCGGCGGCCTAACCGTCAGGAAGGGGAAACAATAAAACTTCGAGTACCTTCTAACAGTTTGAATTTGCCACGTTCCCATTGGTGCAAATTCAAACATGGTGAAGAAGGGTAGGACTGTAATGACCAGTAAATAGCGGTCCAACCGAGGTATTAAGTAGGGTTGGGCCGAACAAATCTGGCATTCTGGTTTTTGAATTACGGGAGGACTCGGGTGAACCTTGTGACACTCGGGTACCATAATGATGGGGGGGACTTCACTATTTTATTAAGCATAAAAGTTGTAATCAGGTGATAACGTAATTAATAAAAATGTGGTGTGTTACAAATAACATTAATAATTCATTATGCCCTATACTTTCAATATTTTAACGGCCAAAATAAGTTCAACTAGAAAAGAAACAGGTATCGTAACAAGTTGACTCAAACTTTCAACTATGTAATAACGTTGACAACTTTACTATTAATTTGTTTGAAATTTCAATCACAACTCCTAAATATTCAAATACTAATTATATATTCGTTTACAATTGAAATAATAATTTATATATATAACCTACTTACCTTTATTTCATTATAATAAACTTGTTAATTGGTAATACTATTCAATATTTTAATTTGTAACATGTTTTATAAAACCAATAATTTATGAGGTAGTTTAGTTTTTATGAAGTTCTTTGGAATATGAAATTGATTGCCACGCTCTTTGGTGGACAGAGATGTTCCTCTTTTATCAGTGTTTCTGTAACATTGTATATCATTACATTTATGTTCTTTGGTAGATTGTTTCTGCAACAGTGTGTACTATTTTGTTTCACACATCTGACGAGTTTATAGTAATATTTCTCTATTGTAAGATTAAAGATTAGAAAGTTTGTGCGATGTACCATACCACTTATTTTAACTAGTCAAAATTGGTGCACTACAATTATATTTTTGAAAAACTATTATACAATAATTAATTTGTAAAATGCTTCACACATTACTTACAAAATGCTACTGAATTATAATTATTTCGCCGTGGGATGAATTGAGTAATCAACTCCTCGCACATGCTTGTATCGCGGGATAGTAGACAAAGGTATTTTTTCTGGATAACATTATTAAAGGTATTTCTTGTATGTGAAAGTAACCTAAAAATACTTCCCTAAAACAATTGATATGACCTGTTACTCTCTATAATAGAAATTCATGTGGTTTGATATAATCAGTTGGTTTAGAAATTACACGTTTTATACCTTAAATGAATATAGTTATCAATAAATTACCCTTAATTTGAGGGCTATAAAATTACATACACTAGGCCACATCAATATAACAAGATTGAAAAAATCCATTAAACTATTTGTGCTATAGCCCCATATAAAGACAAAAAGACTTACATACAGACAGACGTGGGGAAGTACATAATTACAATACTTTGGTTTTGGTTCAGGGGTACATCAAGCATCAAAATCTTTAGGTTGAACATTTTTCCTTCTGCATTAGTTTCTCTGAGTGAAAAGTTAAAATCGTTAATTAAGATATTATGATTTGTTAGTACTGTATATACAATTTTAACTGTGACTTGTTGATTTGAAATTCAAAAGTAAATATCCATCCTTATTAGGAATGCCTCTAGAAATAAAATCAAGCAAAAACGTACACAACAATTTCAAATTTGATGTCTTCTGGTGTACATAATATTTTCGTAACCAGTCCCAGTGAAAGTCAAACAATTTCACGCTTGATTTATCGAATGATTACGTTTGCTGTTAGCTCACTTTGGGACCGGGAAAAGGTAATTAATTTTTGTTACAACTTCAGTCAAATGGGGAAAGAGCCTCTCTCACCCCCTTCACACCAACCGCTCGGCCCATTCTCTATGTTCTTGCGAAGTGAGGTAAAGTCTGTTCAGGGTAGGAATTGTTTTCTGAAAGGCCTTTTTCCCTACCAGAATTATATTATATAGTAGGATATTGGTAGGAAAAAAGACCTTTCAAAGAGTAATTCCTACCGTGAATGGATAGTAACACTTTGTGTCGGTAATGTTTTGGAAAGGGGGTGGGGGACGAAGGAAAGTAGATAAAAGGAGTGAGGGAGTGTTAATGGTGCAGTTTGCACCTCGGGTCAGCCGTGTTGACAATTATTTACCGACACACACCTCTATATTAGTTATTAAATAGCATCAAAACATTCGAAATGAGATTCTTTCCATTTATTTAAGTTATTTAACGTGCAGTGCTGTAGAGGAGCGTGGAAAGAATAGGAGAGACATAAGTGAGAGAGGAAGGCAAACAGAAGTGTGAGAAGCCAGATTTGGAGCAGGGATATTCCAAACAAGTGTAAGGGAGTGATCTACAATGCTTCTCACCTACCAATATTGACGTACGCTCCAGAAACGTGGATGATGAAGGAACAGGATTAGAGCAGAATGCAGGCGAGGGAAATGAGATTTCTGAGAACTGTGACGAAATTTGACAGGATGAGAAATGAGATAGTAAGAGGAATAGTAGGGGAAGAGCCAGACAAGAATAGGATAGAGAAGGCACGACTAAGGTGGTATGGCCTTGTGCGAAGAATGGAGAGGGAAAGATGCCCAGGAGGAGGTAGGAGGCCGGGAGGGTTATTAGGGGACTGATGGCTGAAGGGGGTAAGGAGGAGTGTGAAGGAGAGAGGAGAGGACTGGGCTAGAGTGTTGGTAGAGAAGTGGGGGAGTAAGGGAGGTGGTAGAGAGACATATGTTCCAACTTCCAAACAGACCCAGCCAGTAACTGGAAGATGTTCTTGATGATAAACGTGCACTTACTGAACCGATAGATTAAATCAGCACACAATTTAAAAACTAACTTAAATCTAGAACAAATACAACATCTAGCCTCCGGCAATTAGCTCGTCACTATGAAAGGGTAAACCCACATTCTACCAATGACAAAATTTTCGTCCATGTCAGGAATCGAACCCGGGCCCTTTCTTCAGTAAACAGACATATTACCGGCAATTTATTTAATCTATAACATTTAAAATTATACATAAATATTATAACACAATTTTATAATTAGTTTAAAAAAAATACAGCTTAAATTGAAGTACACTTTAAGTAGAATTTTTTTTCTTTCAAGAATGACAATATTTTTAATTTAATTAATGAATCAACTTAATCTTAAAAAGGTGTTGAAAAGGGGAGGTGCTTGGTGGGTACCCAAAAGATGAATACATTGAGCTTGAAAAAATCCCAACATTGAACAGTGTTTTTTGTGTAGTGTTGACATACTTTAGCTCTGAAGACAGTGAACGCCATGAGTAAGGAAAACAGGGTCACCAGAACTAGGAAACAGAGACACCAGCCAATTTTGAATTTTTGCCCTAAAGTGCCACGGGGGGGGATCCTCGACCGATGTTGTCCAAAGGAGTTCGTTTGCTCTTCTAGGTCTGAAGGTCCTTGCGCTTTCGTAAGGCATCCGGACATCCGGTTCGGAGAACGGTGGGCTGGGAACATTACGGGACGATCATAATAAATTTACCTAGGATAGTATTTCTATTTTTCTTGATAGATTAAATTGCTAAGCTATCATATTTGATAATTACTGTTATAGCTCCATCTAAATATATTTTTATTTCAATTAATAAATGACACCTAAACATGGAAATCGAACGCAAATCAAAGCTAAGGATTCCAGGTTCGAGTCCCAATTGTTCAGGTGTCATTTTTCAATCCAAGGAATATATATATTTTTTGCACCACTTCCACATGTCAGACCACCTCTGTGGTCTGGGCTACCGATCAAGAGGTCCCAGGCTTGATCCCCGGCGCTTTATAGCCACCTGAGGACAAATGAGAGGGTACTTGAATAAAATAGTAGAGGCTTTGTTCTAGAAAACTGAGATTAAGGGCTGGAGGGTTCAATATGCAGCTTAATGGCTTCATGATACAGTCCAGTCACGGTAACTTTGCAATTTTTTACTAGTTGACAAATTATTTAAACATATTTAATATTCTTTCCCATGGAAAATATGTTAATTCCATTTGTTGATTGACTTAAAGTTACTATACAAATCTAGTCTACATATTTGTGAAGCGGATGAACATTGCACTTTGTTCTTAATAAGTTTTCGACTGTCAATTTTTTTAAATCATGAAACAACAATACCTTTTTGCTGCGATAGGGCTTCATTTGATGAAGATGAACTCATCTCTTCGACTGTTACCTTGGAACGAATCAAGGAACTAATCGAAAGAGACTCAGTGGATGAAGCCGAACTAAATCCTTCAATAGTCACATCGGAACAAATCAATAGACTTATTGACGTAGATTCATCGGACGAGGCTTCTTCAATAGTCACATCGTAACAAATCAATAGACTTATTGACGTAGATTCATCGGATGAAGATGCATTCATTTCTCTCAACCTTAGAATGAAGCAATGAATTGATAGGTGAGGAGATTACTTTCATACGAGTTGCCTGGACCTGAACTATATGTTTTAACTTGTACTTGAATTTCTGATTTATTTGTATCAGCCAGTTATTACCCTCTAATATAAATATTACTTCCATTTATACCTCGTGCACTAATATAATAACGTATAATAACGTGTATAAATGTACTATACAATTACTAACCGACTTGGCATTAGTTTGACAACGAGTGGTTTCCACAGAGATGACTATGTGTTGTTACTATCCAAAAAAGCAGGGCATTGTTACACTTATGTATGGCTTTCTAAATACGTTTGTATTGTTATCGAATATATTTTGGTACACAAGAACTTGCAACTTATCTCGGGGATGAGAGTCCAATTTGGTTGTTGAGGTTGGCCCAGACTAGGACGGATCCAGGTTCTGTTGTCATAAGGGTTGACGGAGGGAGGGGGGAATTGATTTTTATGGGGCTCCTTTAAGTTGCAATCTTATTAATTTAATTAATAGAAACTTAGGTAGGTATTACAGTTAAAACCAGATTTCTTATGATCCCGTCTAATTCCACGGATAACACACCAAACTTATGTACAGTACTAATAATATTGCTAACTTACAAAAAAATATTTTAATTAGCTATAGCAATAAAATGAAGCCTTGTAAGAAAAACACAATTTTGATTAACAAATTTGCAATTTTAATACAAAAAAGTACCGTAAAGTTACCAATAAAATAAATAATTTATGTAGACCCCGTTTACTCTGAAAGGTAGCAGACTTAACTTGACTGATTACAGTATGGTCCTATCTTTTAAGCTGTCAAGGTAAACTTGCTACCATCCAGGAGAAACGGACTGTACACATAAAATTATATTCTATGCCGGAGGTGTGGGGAAGATTATTGGTTTTCCGGTAACGAGTAGGTCAGAGTTAGAGTCCCGGCTGGGTGTACTGAGGCTAGATTTTACCACTATTTCTCCACGCACACTTTTTATAAGACCTACTGTCCCTCTCCATGTTCAGTTAACCTGGAAGTATACTTTAGACACGTCACACACAACAATTACACTTTGAGATCATAGTTTGAAATAAAAATAATAGAGAATAACAAGATGAAGTTGTTTACTAGCAACGAATCTTAAAGGATGAACACATCCTGATGGCATTCTCTTCGAGAATCTTGTTGATTCTGTACGAAAAATTACATTACAGTTGCGTTTATTTCAATAAAAAACATTTTCTCGGTGGAAATGTTTTTAAATCTTGTTTATACATCTCAGCTTAGCCACACACTAGAATTAAATAAATTCTACTCGTTATCAAATATATAAGAGCACATGTTCACGCTACGGTGGCCGCGTGGTTCTAGCGCGCTACTCTCGGAGTAGACTAGACGACCGATGACAGGGAGATTGAGGTTCGAATATCGGTCAGGAGTACTGAGGGTGATTTTTTCAAAATTGTTTTCCATTCTCCCTCAACGCAAATACAGGTACACTTCCTCAAAATACCACCTTCCTAATCACTAAAAACATTAGCGTGATATGTTAGTACATAAGCGTATAATCCGAACGGGTAGTAGGACACAGTGTTCTAAAAAACAACCAAAAAACTTAAGTTTATAACAGACACAACTTCCAATCCTCCAGCCGTTAATTCATCACTCTGAAAGGGGAACCCATATTTCCCCAAATAATAACCCTTTCAGCCATTCCAGGAGTCGAACCCGGCACACTTAGCTCAGTAGACAGACACACTACCAAATGAGCAAAGGTGATGAACTGTATTTTATTAGAGGAATGGCAGTCACTTTCATCCACATTTTAAAATTTTTATTGAGTATCTTATCACCCCCATTCCAATGCAGTCATCAAGATATTACTACCGCTTCAATAGCCACGTGGTCTAACGTGCTACACTTGTGTTACGAAGATAGGGTAATTGGATTTCGATCCCGGTCCAGTGAACTGAAGTTTATTTTTCCTAAATAGTTTTACACTCTCACACCCCGCAAATTCGGGTGCACTTCCTTTGAACTAAACCTTCCTAATCCCTTAAAAACAGAGCAATTAGTGTATAAGCGTATAACCCGAGCGGGTAATAAGACGCCATTATATATATATATATATATATATATATATATAACTGAACGAATCTTTTTTTTAATATAAATCTACAACTTATGTTATTTAGCTGGTCACTAAAATGTCCGTGGGAGTCCTCCTGCAGAATGTAGATTAAAAAAATGTCCGTGGTATCAATTGTCTGGATAGAATAGAAAATAAGAAAAAGGTAATTTTAAAACCCAAGTCAATGTTTTCCAGGCTCCAACAGTATAGTGAGTATGTAAGCTCGTCAGAGAAAAAGGGGAAATATTATCAGTGGATAAACTAAAGAGCTCACATGGCAAACTGCTAATTTTATTCTCTTTCTTTCTATTTAGTGCAATAATGCTTAGATTGTTTAGGTGTGACAAGTTCAGATGCAACACAAATCTCAGCTCCAAGTAGGCAACGTCGTTAAGCACATAATTATGTGCATAAATGGTGTATGGATGAGGAAATTAGAACTCAGAGGAAATGTACCCACATTTGAGTGGAAACAAGGCGATTAGGAAACCATTTAGAAAAAAATCTCCCCAATAAACCCGACCGGGATTTGATCTCTGAACTCTCCCTCACAAGTAAATCATACCATACTAGTAGGGATGTAAAAAAAGTATATCAATACTTTACTAATATCGATATTTACCTATCGATACTAGTATTTTTTTCTCGTTAACTTTTTTTCGGTACTTTTACTGATATTAGTACTCACACTCTGGTCTCGGATCGGTATCAAAGAAACAAATTTTGTTTTACAAAGTCTAAACTCTAAAGTCAAATAGACTTGAAAACGACGATAGGATACTTATATAATTGCAGAACATCCTCCTGGACGGCGCGGTGGTGAATCTCACGCCCAATACTGCATGGTTCCGTTGTTTGAGCGAGTTATCAGGGGTCCCTTCTTCGGAGCTACGTTTGTGATAGATTACCATACGTGAAACTGATGAACAGCCTTTTTATACCCTCAAACCTGACTTGAACGGAACATAACAAAATAGGTGATAAACTCAGAATCATATATATATATATAGAGAGAGAGAGAGAGAGAGAGGGAGAGAGAGAGAGACGGATGAAAGCAAGGTTAAAGGGAAACAAGGGAGTGAGAACAGCTTGCGGGGGGTGAAGTGAAAGTAAGGGTTGCAGAAACGCTGCTTGGCAACTCCGAGCGCAGCGGGTCGCTGGGTCGAGTCCATTCTAGACTTCTTTGCGCATCAGGAGTATAATTGAAAGCTCGTGTTGAAGCCGCCCTGCTATGATTTTTGAATGTTTTCTCCAAACAGGATGGTGAGGGAATCCAATAACATATTAATACGGTGAGTAGTTATTGAAGCGTATTATAACTAAATATGTCAGTTTAATTATCTTCTTTGGAATCTGCTACAGTATTTATCAAAATTTAAACTCTCTTAAAAACACGTGTTTCACCTCGGGAAAATCATGCTTATATATCTGAGTTCATCCACTCACTTAAAATAAATCCTGAGGCAAATGACTCTTAAATATGTTAATATTAATTCTTTCTTTCGTTTCTGTTGTAATAAATGATCAAATATTCAATATTTAATTGCAGATGTCTAATCACTCTAATTGATATGCTACAATCAATTTTTGGATCCAATATCTTCCTAAGTACGTCTTTTTTGAGGATGACCGGAAAAAAAGCGCAAACGATAAAAGCGCACATAAAAATTCCGCAAAGAAAAAACCCATGGTCATAAATACTCACAGGAAAAAACCCATGGTCATAAATACTCACAGGAAAAAACCCATGGTCATAAATACTCACAGGAAAAAACCCATGGTCATAAATACTCACAAGAAAAAACCCATGGTCATAAATACTCACAAGAAAAAACCCATGGTCATAAATACTCACAAGAAAAAACCCATGGTCATAAATACTCACAGGAAAAAACCCATGGTCATAAATACTCACAGGAAAAAACCCATGGTCATAAATACTCACAGGAAAAAACCCATGGTCATAAATACTCACAGGAAAAAACCCATGGTCATAAATACTCACAAGAAAAAACCCATGGTCATAAATACTCACAAGAAAAAACCCATGGTCATAAATACTCACAAGAAAAAACCCATGGTCATAAATACTCACAGGAAAAAACCCATGGTCATAAATACTCACAGGAAAAAAACCCATGGTCATAAATACTCACAGGAAAAAACCCATGGTCATAAATACTCACAGGAAAAAACCCATGGTCATAAATACTCACAGGAAAAAACCCATGGTCATAAATACTCACAGGAAAAAAGCTCGCACCAAAAAATGCTCACGAGGAAAAAAGCCCGCACAAGAATAAATGACTGCACGAAAAATGGCCACACGAAAAAAATTATAAATCAAGGATAACTTTAAACGGAATGCAAGTTTGATTGGGGTTGTGCATTATTAACCTTTTTCTTTCCACTTGTAAAGTGCGCGTTTGATTTATTCTTGTGCATTCACTTTTTTGGTGTTTATTCTGTTAATTTAAGGGAATTTTTTTGAATTTTTTGTTGTCATGTTATGGATAATTTTTTGACCCATTTTAGGTGAATCAAATCTTGACCCTGATGCAACGCCATAACCAATGCTTAGAAACAATTGCTTATTGTTCAAATAAAATACAAAAATAGTTATTTTTAATTGTTATTATACATTTAAGTTGGATATTCACGCTGGTGTGGTTTAATAAGTAGGCTACATATTACATAAAATAAAATACAAATTATTACTCTAAAAATTTTAAACTGTAATTCAACATTTTAATACAAAGTGTTGATCCTTGGGGACCCAATATCAATATTTTTAATTTCTCGCTACCTAACAGGTAGAGCCAGTATTGTGATCTAAAAAATATATATATATATCAAACTCAAGATTTTGTTGATGTCGACATTTCACGATCCTCCGAATCCGAAAAATTTGTTTACACAATGATGTCTGTCTGTCTGTCAGTCTGAACCTCGGGCTAGAGCGTAAACTATTTGAACGATTGGGCTAACACTCGGTATCTAGGGTTTTCATACGATTACCCTGAGGAAATTTTGGAATTGGATATCCAACCCTAAAATTAACGGTAGTTTCCAAAATGACTGAAAGAGAAAAAAAAATCAATTTTATCACAAATGGTTTTAACAATTTGATTAAATTTCATTTTTAAATTTTGAATATTATTACAAACTAAATGGATAGCCTCCATTTTTCGTCTAAATGACTAAGGATTTTGGTCTGATGCGTAAATTATTATAATTGAGAAGAATTCCATTTTCTATAATCGGCTATAACGATTTTGATTAAAGTTCACACCTAGGCGTTGATTAAGATTATAAACAAAATGGATATTTTTCATTTTCCATGAAAATGACTTTTAGGATTCCTTACAGAAGTAAAAATGTTTTATATCTCCGCAAATATTTAAGAGACTAAATAACTTATCACTCTACAATTTTAGTAATATAAAAAGTATAAAAACTTGTATATGAAATATATTTTTATAAAACCAATAGTTTCCAATATATTGGCAAATATATCAATATAATTTTGTGAGCTTCAGTTGTGAAGAGATACTTAAGTTCAAACGCAATAATTCTCTAATGCCGTAGAGTAAGCAAATAAGTAAGTCTCTCAAGAAGTTGATGTTGTTTATCCTTTAACCTCTTAGGGTAAGTGTTTGTACATCACAGGGGTGAATCCAGGATTTTCGTAAGGGTGGGAGGCCGTGGGTGCTCCATCGGGAACAAGTCGGGGGGGGGGGGGGGGGGGGGCCTTCAAAAAATTTTGAATTAAAATATGCTTGGTTTAAATTAATCCAAACCCATCCCCAGTACATTAATGTAATTGCTACATAGGTGTTTAAATCAAACAGTTAGTAAGACGCGGTACTAAAACAAACTATATATATTCTACACGTTTCGTATTACTTTCTTTCGACATCTCGGAGCAAAGATAAAAAATAATCTTCAAAAAACTTGAACTGAAGATTTTGATAAATGTCGACCCTCTGAAAAAAATGTGTTTTTCACAATCCTGGATATCTGCCTGCCCGTCTGTCCGTTTGTCTATACCCTGCTAGAGCCGAAACAATATTACTAAATGGGTCAAGACCTTGTATCTAGTGGGCGTTTTTTAATGTCCCCGGAAGGATTTTTGGGATTAGATACTTAGCCCTAAAATCAAGTTTTTTTTATGAAGGTCATAAAGAGAAAATATAAATTTTCTCTAAATTTGTTTTAACGATTTTAATTATATTTTATATCTAGACATGTTTATAATTACAAAAAAGATGGCTGTCCTTATATTCTCATGAAAAAGACTTACATGGAGAAAATTTACCAATATTCATGATTTCTCCAAAACTATTTGAGAAACGAATTAACTTATTTTGTAAAGTTGTAATATAATTAAAGATTAAAATCTTTTATTTGAAATATATCTTTATAAAAAAAAAATATCTTAGCTAAATCAAATATATATACTTTTTAATTCAAGTCTGAAAATGAATTTGATTATTATTTTCTTTGGTGGACAGAGATAATTATATTTTTTCATGTTTTCTGTGATAGGTTTCTAGTTCAAAATGCCATAGAGTAAATAACATTGTATATTTTTTCAATTATGAACTTTGGAGTAATATTGTTACAACAATGTATAGATATACCTATTATTCATTTCAACTAACTTAAGAATTTATAGGAAATTAATAAATGTATATTTTAAGATAAAGTGAGAGAAAGTATCTAAAGTGCTCCGTACAATTTATTTTACTTTATGTAAATTTATTAATTAATATAAAACTTCATTAAGTAAAAGTTATTATTTTCACTACAAATTTTAAATTAAATTAAGAAATAAATTGATAATTAACAGCGTATTATATAGAGTTGTTTTATTTTGGTGAATATAATTGCACAAAATAATATACCTTCCTCTAATATGAGACGATATTACCAGATTAATTATACGAATGGTTTAAAAAAATTATAATATTCTAGTAACAATACGTAGAGAAAGTTAAGAATGGGAGTAGTTAGAAAACAGTTTTTCAAAGCAAGCTAATTAGAATATGGGATTTTTAATAATATATTTATGTATTTTAAGATCTTTGTAAAGAGTTCTGAAAAATACTGTGATTTTCCAAGTAATTTACGACAAAAAGTGGATATGTTTTAGACTTTATGACTATTTGATCGCGGTAAACCCCGATGCCGCCCGGATTTACCATAGAATAACTTAAAAATGCAGCTATCTTGCGAGAAGACTGAAATATATCCATTTAGACATTTCTTAAAAAGCACCACAAATAAAAACGTCTGATTTGTATCTACTAGAAATATTAGCATTTTATCCACAAAATCTTAAATTATATTCATTTAAGCAACATGTCTGATAGATGGCAGCAGTAGAGAGACTCCTTAACACATTCCGTAGTTATTAGAAAGCAGCACTATCAGTATGACAATATAAAAGTGTAACCCCCCCTTCATATGATCAGATAGGTTCAAATTACAATAAATAGAAGGTAGGTTAGTTACAAGAGAGTTTATTTTATTCAACAAACAACTCGCAGACATACAAGAGCGAGGACACTCTAGGAAAGTCGAGTGACTGGCCGATAAGGGCCGAGATAAACAATAAATAAAGGGGCAAGCCCCCAAGTCGTTAGAGAAAAAGAATGACTAATACCAACGTAGTCATAATTAAATTGACCCTCGCAGAGGCGACTAACCTAGCAAGAAAGTTTAAATACAAGTAATATATATATATGTCTACACGACCTGGCGATGCCGACACTACATTGACATAAGTATGAAGTTTATAATAGACTGCCATTATAAGGCGCAACAGAGAAAATGATTAACCTAAACCTAACTGTTACAATAGTTCCTAATCAAATTAGTTCAATCTAAATTATTATTATTATAATGACCAATGTGCTGGGTGCACGGGCTCGCGCCCCCGAGTTGAATAACAATTTAAAAAAATTTTACAATCGTAACAAACTTTAACCAGAATAATTATTTTAAGTAAGTTACACGTTTAAACAGAAATAATTAGCGCCCCAAGATGGCGACATGCTAAAGTTCCATTAGCGCCCTAAGATGGCGCCATGCCAAGTTCCAACCCGTCCGTGAGGCGGACACTACGTTAAGTACAAGAAAAAGCTAGAGCATAAACCATAATGGTGACAGGCAAATCCTGCAGTCTCAGAGAAATATAGCTATTAGTAATCATGATTTATATTTAAAGTCGAAACTTAAATTTTGAACAAATTAACCCAAACATAATTTAGAATACGTCGAACAGCAACCTACGTCTAAATCTAGACAAGTGTCTCACCTAATCGAGTGCAGAGAAATGAGTGACATCACTACACAGTCCAGCCGTTATATACAGTACAAAGTCAATCACGTGTTCACAAACGGCGGGAACACACTGGGGTGAAGGGAGAGGGGTGTGTACGTCGCTTCGGGAGAAGTCTCGACGATTCTCGTGATAATTTAAATCACGCGCGGTGGATGAGTCTTGTTTCACTCGAGCACAACCGTCAGCGCATACGGGTTAGCGCATCTCGATGTTCTATTGTCCGAGTCTTGCTCTAATCGGGCCTCGAGCCACGGTGTGGTCAGTAAGCCGCGTGATGTTGAGTGGAGTAGAGTGTGCGTGTTTCATGAAGTCGAGTTCCAGCCCAGTCAAAGGGGACCAGATCAGGTGAGCTAGATCGTCCATGTTTGCATTTGTCTGTGACAACGTCACAATGTCCCCCTTGGACGGAGAAGAAGGACGTCCTTAGCCTTTGGTGAAGACACGGGGAGGCGCCTTCCCGATGTTCACCGTGACTAGAGGGTGGGTGGCGGCTCCGGTACCCTCCGAGGCCATGTTAGGTGGCCAGATGCAGGTTCGGGAGATGACGAATAACTGGACTCCGGGGGTAGACCTCTGCTTCACACGCTCACTCCAACACACCGTCATCCCGGGTTGACAGGGAGACAGCATATGCTCGTAAGGTGGCCCGCTTCAACCACCAGGGAAGCTTCATCGCCACGCCCAGCTGGGCGATCATTGACTGCGATGAGTGTACAGGAACAAAGGAGGGGAAGGAAAGGGCAGGGCAGAAAAGGGGGGGGACGGAAGGCCGAATAGGTGAAGTCTCTGAGAACAAAAGTTTACACGTGAACACCACATCCAATTGTAAAGTTTATCAGTTAGCGCAGCCATCCTTGAAAGTTACTGTGGCAGTTTCGTAGCACTAACATTGTCTACCAGACGAGTCACAGAGATACCCACAACTCTGTTTAGCGACGACTTTCATGAATGAGGAAAGGTGGGTTTGCCGCTTCACACGCACTTAGAGGTAGTCCGGTCGGTGGGGCGAACGTTCTGCACTATGTACTTTGGACCCGACACACGCTTTATTATAAACAGTCCAACACAAGTTTCTGCCCAAAGTCATACCTAGGCCCTACAGTACTACAAATTTATCCTAACAATACCAGGGGGTGGTACCCCTTCCCTTATATAAATCATATATACAACAATATAGAATACTTAGAAACATGCACTTGGAACGCAAAAATTAAATACAAAGGTACATTTAAGCAAACAGACGACACACAGCACGGGGTCAATTGACTCATTTCCCTGCAGCCTTTAGGTGGTGACATGTGCTCTACGCGTCAAAGATGGGTCGGATATTCTTTTAACAATACCGAAACAGGTGTAAGAAATCTTTCAATTGACAGGGACCACTCCACTTATACGCCATCTTCGCCGAAGACTTGTCAGCAGCTGAGCTAAGAGGAAAACACTTGCACAAACAACGTCCCCAAGTTTAAATGGGACAGGGATACGCCCTCGGTTATAGGTGGCGGAAAACCTTCCTTTGGGACTTCAGGAGGTTAGAAAAAGCTACCTCAATTTCTTTTCATAAGAACAATCACCTGCTTCATTAAGGAGCGGGTCAATATCCCAGTTAAACAATAATGGGTGGTTCAGGTCCCTATTGAGGAGGATAGAGGAAGGAGTGGCTTTGACTGACTCATGGAAAGCGGCGTTAAAAGCAATGTTCAAAACGTCTAAGTCCTGGTCCAGTGGGTGTGATCCAGGTGGTGAAAGATCGTCAAGGCAACGTTTAGGTTACGATTAAACCTTTCTACATGGTTCGGCGATGGGTTGTACGGGCTGTGGTAACGTGTTTATCCCCCACGAAAAACACATATCTCCGAAAGCTTTAGAACGGAAAAACGGTCCGTTATCATTACTATGACCCTTGGGGTCCCTAAAATCGCCCAAACACGCCTGCACAGAGCATTAACAGTCGTCCTTGCCTTCATGTTCCTTAGGGGGATGAGTATGACGAATTTAGAGAAGGGTCCATGGCGACGAGTATATGAGGTGTTCCCTTGGGTAGAGCGGGTAAGGGGGCCGACGAAATCAACAAAAACTTTCTCCACGGTTGCTTAGCAACATCCGCGGAGTGAAACCCTATTTTAGAATTACGCGCCGGTTTGGCCAATTGACACGGCTCACATTTGCGCACCCAATCTCTAACGTCTCTAGGCATTAAGGGCCAAAAAAATTCCTTAGAAATCTTACGTTCGGTCTTAAGGACACCGCAATGGCCGCCAAAAAGGGAGTCGTGGAAATATTTAAGTAACATAGGCCTAAGTTTCTCTGGCACAAAATATCTTATCCTACCCTTGACACGAACTACTAAGAGGTCTTTAAAGATCTCGTAGTTCCCAATCCTCTCTCCACGCTTGATCCTGTCAACGATCTGTCTACAACACGGATCCATCAAACTGATGGTCTTTGATTGAGATAAAGGATTCGGGAATCGTATGGATAAAATAACGAGCCATCCTCCTTACATTCTCTACAGGTTCCTTATCCTCACACATCCTAGACAAAGCGTCAGCGACAACATTAAGCTTCCCAGCAACGTGATGGGTCGTAAATTGAACCTGGATAGCTTCAAACCACCGTCCAATTTTCCCTAGTTGTTTCGGGTGATTCCACATCCAGCTGAGGGCCATGTTGTCAGTGTACAACTCAAACTGGCGAAGCTCTAGATAGTCAGCGAACTTGTCGATGCCGAAGATACAGCTGAGACATTCCTTTTCATATATACTATACTTTCTTTCGGCAGGGGCTCAAAGTTCTGCTGGCGAAAGCTACAGGTCTACTTCCCTCGGAAGTCGTTTGAGAGAGAAACCGCTCCTAGCGCTACAGAGGAGGCATCAAATGTAGTTGGAAAGGCAGAGAAAAGTCAGGATGCGTAGCACGGCCGGCGACACATAGGTGGCGCTTAAGCGCAACAAAAGCCTGCTGTTGGGCAGAACCCCAAAATAAAGGTGGCACCCTTTTTCTTCAAGGAGTTAAGGGGGTTGGCTAAGTCAGAGAAGTTCGGGATGAACCTAGCGTAGTAGGCGCACATACTAGAAACCTTAATACCCTTTTATGTTTTTTGGGGCGGGAAAATCCAAGATAGGTTAACCCGATCCGGGTCAACGAGCAGGTTACCCTCAGAAATGATATAGCCAAGATTTGGGATAGATCTCTTCGCCCATGTGACTTTCTCGGGTTTACAGTCAACCCAGCCTCGCGCAGGCGCCTCAACACTACCTCAACATGACGCAAATGGTCATCAAAAGATTTGCTGTAAACGCAAATATCATCAAGGTAGTTAAACACGAATTTGTATTTCAGGTCCGCCAAAATATGGTCTAAGACTCTACTCAACGCTTGCCCCCGCAACTTATCCCTAACGGCACTCGGTTGAATTCGTAGACTTGCCAGGGGGTGATAAACGCGGTGAATTTCTTAGACGACTCTGAGAGAGCACATTGCAGAAAGCTCGCATTAAGGTCAATCAAGCTGTAATATTTGGCTCCGCCAAGATGTTGGAAGGCGGACTCTATGTAGGCATGGGGTATGGGTCGAAGACTATTTTTTTTATTAAGCTTTCTATAATCGACAATCAAGCGATGCCCATGACCTTTCCTGGGAATAATGAACGCAGGACTTGCGTTATGGGGATTTGGAGGGGACGAATAACCTCCTTTCGTTCCAAGTCCATGATAAGATTTTAAATATCTCGAGTTTGGGGGGTGCACAGGAGTAGGGACCAGATCAAACAGGAATGTGGTCCTGCGCCACAATGTGTACGGCAAAATGTCGCACTTGCCCCATCTGTCAGTGATGACGTCAGGGAATCGAGTATCAAACGATCTATCGCTTCACGTTCTCGACAATGGGGAACAACCTGCGGGATGGTGCCCAAACAAAACGGAAAAACCAAACTAGGTTCAAAACTTAAAAGATATTCCTAAGCGTCTAGGTCAAGTTTGACTCCAGTCTCGAACATGAAGTCAGTCCCTAGAATAACATCAAAGGGAAGTTCTGGCTAACAAAGAATGGACGTTTCAGGAAAATCTTTCTATCTTAATAGAGAGCACTACTTTACAATCGACCAAGATAGTCTCCCCATTAGCCACGGCGTAAATCTTAGGACCTATCGCCCTTTATAATCGATTTTTTGTTTTCCCTCTAAAGGCGCAAAAAACTCACGGCTATAAATGAGTGAATGGCTCTGTATCTAAAAGAGCAACACAATAATTTTGGGCTACCTGGATCTGAATACAGGAGTAGGAGCAGTGGTTTAATACAAGTGGGCACGACCGGACCACGACTACGAGCGCGCCCTATAAGTTTCCCGATCTATACTGTTTTTGTACGTGACCCAGTCTTCTACACCGAAACATCTCATGCGCGAGAGGTCGCGGGGCGCACGGTTGTCAGAACCCGAAGGCTGAAGTTGTCCCTAGGAGTGTTAGCATCGCGATCGCCGGTAGTACAGGCGTAATGACAAGGCCGTATTCTTAGGTTCGGGAGTTGAACCCGTGCGTCTGCGGTTTAATGCCGCCGGCGCATGCGCACTTAAATACCCCGTTCGGCGAGCAGGGTGTTTTTCAATCGAAGATGCTAGAGAGAAAAGTTCAAGTACCGTACAGGGCTTACATGTAAATACAAAATGTCGCGGGTGAGGGGGCGACACTTCTCAAGAATAATATCAACGATCTCACTTTCCCCAGACCACTATTGAGAATTGAGCTGCCTCTGTGATAGATAAAATAAAATCTCTCAACGATTCTTTGGGGATATTGAAACCTGTGAATAACTTCCTTACATAACCTTTCTCTAGCCCTACTGGGTAACAGCGCTTCTAAAATGAGGTCAGTAAGTGATCTCCAAGATAAACCATTTTGAATCCCACGGGGAGAACAGCTGGGTTAAAAAACCCGAAGTTTTGGCAAACACAGAATCAAAAATTCACTATCACTCGCTAACTTAGACAATATGCTCTGTTGATCTCAACCATAAATTTAAACAGAGTAGCGTGATCTTGACCGTCGCAAACAGGGGTCGATTCAAAATCTCCATAAGTACTTTGTTCTGACATTTAAACTAGTGAAGGGGGTGGAGGAGGGGCGGTTGGCGCTAAAGGGGGTGGATTCCCATCCTCAATCTTGTCCATACCCGAGTCAGTCTCAGCCTCCCCAGTCCCGCTAATCTCCCCACATACTTAGATCTGAGTCACCCACAGTAGCATTGGGAGAGAAGGAGACCCCCTTGAAGTCAGTCAGCTGTCAACTCGTCCCGGCTCAGGCGGTAGACAGCAGTCTTAGATGTGGTCAAAGTGGACATGGCAGTTGGGAGGAGTGGTCTCCATGGTCACGGAGTCATGAAACATAAACAAACAAGAATCAATACAATATCAATCATCCAACAATACTGCAGACAGGCGGACCCTATTTTCTCTCCTAACTATACTAATACCCTATTAAGTGCCCCACTCAACTCTGCGAGAGCAGAGTGGCGCAGCTTCTCTCTTGTAACCCCCCCTTATATGATCAGATAGGTTCAAATTACAATAAATAGAAGGTTTGGTTAGTTACAAGGAGTTTATTTTATTCAACAAACAACTCGCAGACATACAAGAGCGAGACACTCTAGGAAGTCGAGTGACTGGCCGATAAGGGCCGAGATAAACAATAAATAAAGGGGCAAGACCCAAGTCGTTTAAGAGAAAACAGAATGACTAATACCAACGTAGTCATAATTAAATTGACCCTCGCAGAAGGCGAAACCTAGCAAGAAAATTTAAATAAAGTAATATATATATATATGTCTACACGACCTGGCGATGCCGACACTACATTGACTAAGTATGAAGTTTATAATAGACTGCCATTATTAAGGCGCAACAGAGAAAATGATTAACCTAAACCTAACCTGTTACAATAGTTCCTAATCAAATTTAGTTATCTAAATTATTATTATTATAATGACCAATGTGCTGGGTGCACGGGCTCGCGCCCCCGAGTTGGATAACAATTTAAAAAAATTTACAATCGTAACAAACTTTAACCAGAATAATTATTTTAAAGTAAGTTAACGTTAAACAGAAATAATTAGCGCCCACAAGATGGCGACATGCTAAAGTTCCATTAGCGCCCTAAGATGGCGCCATGCCAAAGTTCCAACCCGTCCGTGAGGGGGCACTACGTTAAGTACAAGAAAAAGCTAGAGCATAAACCATAATGGTGAAGGCAAATCTCAGTCTCAGAGAAATATAGCTATTAGTAATCATGATTTATATTTAAAGTCGAAACTTAAATTTTGAACAAATTAACCCAAACATAATTTAGAATACGTCGAACAGCAACCTACCGTCTAAATCTAAGACAAGTGTCTCACCTAATCGAGTGCAGAGAAATGAGTGACATCACTACACAGTTCCAGCGTTATTTACAGTACAAAGTCAATCCGTGTTCACAAACGGCGGGAACACCATGGGGTGAAGGGAGAGGGGTGTACGGTCGCTTCGGGAGAAGTCTCGACGATTCTCGTGATATTTCAAATCACGCGCCGGTGGATGAGTCTTGTTTCACTCGAGCACAACCGTCAGCGCATAGGGTTAGCGCATCTCGATGTTCTATTGTCCGAGTCTTGCTCTAATCGGGCCTCGAGCCACGGGGTGGTCAGTAAGCACGCGTGATGTTGAGTGGAGTAGAGTGTGCGTGTTTCATGAAGTCGAGTTCCAGCCCAGTCAAAGGGGACAGATCAGGTGAGCTAGATCGTCCATTGTTTTCATTATGTCTGTGACAACGTCACAAAAGTGTATATTTTTAAAATTATTATCTTATTATTTTAAACCTAAATTTGGTTTTTTAATTAATTTACAGTTTTTATAAAAGTTAGATAGTTAAATGTGTATAAAATGCTTGTTTTTACACTAAGATATATCTATCTTTATATATAAATAAAACATAGGTTTCATATTAATCGAAATTCTGTATTTAATACTATTTTATGAAAAATTGACAACAGTAGCTAGTTTAACAAACGCCATTTTATATTGGATCGATCAACTCCACATCAACAATAAATTACACTCTTATAACCAAAATAAGCAAATACAAATAACAAAACATATAAACATATATAAATTCCAGAACTCTTTAACATTATGTTTGATTGGTCTTATAACAGATCTGAGTAATTGGCCTAAACAGTGTGAAGTACATATTTTTATAAGTAAAATACGGAAATAAAACAATATTTAAGGCACTTAAGGGCCCCCCAAATCAAAATTTTGTGTCAAGAGCACATGTGGGGCCCTGACAGTTAATTCAATTCAACCTTATAAAATGTGATTAGTTCTTGACCCTACCAACCCGAACAATTTGAACAAAATTAACGAGGAAACCAATTTAAAAAAAAAAGGTCCTGCATTAAACACATATTTAAAGTGTTTCAGACGCAAAACAAATTTTGTGTCAAGAATTCAATGGAGGGCTCTGATAGTAAAATCAATATCAATCAAACATATAAGTGTGTTACGGGTTTAGACCCTACAGATTGAATGCATTTGACCCAAACATATTTTTTATAAAAAAATCTTGATTACAAATATATTTTAAACGCCCAGGACCCAACAATTTTTTTATCAAGATCACAAAGCAGGACCTTGATAGCAAATCATTTCAACACCCAAATATATAAGTGTGCATAGGCATAAACCCTAAAGATTTTAGTAATTCAGAACAAATTTAGGAATTAATCAATTTTTTTTTATAATAATTTATGTTTTGTACACATATTTTAAGGTACCCCGGGGCCCAAACTATAATATCTGCCAAGAGCATAAAAGCGGGGGTCCTAATAGAATAATCAATTCTTTATCCAAACATTTAAGAGTTCATAGGGCCTAGATCCTAAATATCGAGCAATTTGACCCCACATTTGGGGATGAACGTACTTTATTTAAGCAAAATTCTTGCATAACAAACTTCATAAAGATTAAATTTCTTCATCTTCAAAATATTCTGTACAGGAGAAATTACCCTTTTTTTAAGCCACTATTCTTAATATTTTTTTTGTATTAATTTCCTTTAACTTGGAATTTCGGAAAAAGTTCGAAAACATCTTCAAGAGATTAACTTTCACTGTAAAAATAATAATGGTTGATGAACTTTCTAATTAATATAGGATGGTTTCTATAATTGGTCAAAATTATAGAAAATTTCTAGGTTCATTTGCATATAAAGTTGTAATTTTTATATTATCGTCCAAGGAGATAGTTTTTAATTTAGAAACTGTTGCCTGAATTGTTAATCTCTTCAGATTGAGGTTTAAATCACTCAACCCTTTGAGCACAACTTTATATAGTTGTTTTTGGAAATTGAATTATTGTTACAGGAATTTCGAAGGTGGTCATTTTATTTTTATTGAAATTATTTGATTGTTTGGTAGAATGTTCGAAATGTAGATTATTGGTATTTAAAAATATGTGAGGGTTCATTTAATTATATTTAGATTCAGACAGGATTCCAAAATATCCTCGAACTTCATTAATATTCTTTATATTCTTGTTAAACTCATATTTTTTATTTTCTCTTAATTTGAAGCGACTAAAATGCAACTCTTCCAGCTTATTGTCTTTTTCTCCATTTTCTCACTGTATAACAAACATCATGCTTTTCTTTGAATCAATCTCGTTTTAAATAAAAAAACATAAATGACAAAGGTAAAAACCCGAGTACATTGATTTGACAAGATAATTATCTATCAGGTAACCTAAACTAAAGTAGTAGCATTATTTGGTTGGTCATTAAGTTACTACTAATAAGGCAGGTAGACAACATAAATATATCACTATTCATTAGAAATAACACTAACCAATTATAATCCTTGTTTTGTTATGATTTCAGGTATAAATTAGATGGGAGAGTTCTTAGGTGATGATCTCAATTTTATCTATTTATCAAATTAGCCTCGTATGTGAGCCTCCGGTAATGTGTTGATAATTTTATATTACAATAGCACGTGTAATATTATCGTTTTATTCCTTATAAAACATAGATTCATTAATCAAACTCTTACGTTTAAAAGAAAAATTAAAGCAATGATAGGTATTTGTTGCCAGGAAACATGATGTATCTCAATATTATAATAGTGATTTCTAGATATATATAATTTTTGTGTTTTATTTTTTCTAGCTAAAATATTTACTTTTCATACGTATGGTGAATAATTTAAATGAAACTATGGTGTGAGTACCAGAATATTTTCATATTATATGCATAGCTCATTTAAAACTTTTGTTGTGTGTTCCTTCACTAGAAAGTAGAACAGTCTCTAAGAGTTTTACAATGTAAGCCCAATGCTTCTTTAAAAAATGTAAAAATTGTAAATATCAAATTTAGCCTTTTTAAAAATAATCTAAATAAATTGTTTTCTGATTTATTTATTTTTTAAAGCCTTGGGAAATTTAAATACAGAAAGAAGACGATTGAATAGACCATTGAATGGGTTTTTCAAGTCCTTCAAGTATTATTTGTATGTATTGGTTGATTAATTCATTTTAGAACAAAATTTATAATGGAGAACAAAGCTATGCAGTAATCTAGAATAAACTAAAGTTCTAATTAACGTAAAAGTTTAGTATGTGTAATTGCTAATGATTTGACTAATACTTTTGGTTGGAGTTGAAACACGTTTCACCTCTGGGTTACAGAAGGGGAAGTGGTTATTATTTTCTGTCTTGAGAGTCACAAATATTTCAGAAACTGCGAGATCTTTATAATTTTTAAATTATTCTCATATACATAAAGATATATTATTGTAATGGTAATTTTTTTGACCTTAAGATTTCTATTAACAGTAATGAAAGTCAGTTAAAGGTTTCATAATCTTTTTAGTCAAGATATCGTTTATTTTTATTAATTACAATTCAAAGAAGCCATTACAGAAATTAATCTACGGTCCCCAGATATTGTCCACGGATTCCTTGGGATCCACGAAGCACAGTAGGCTACTGTTCTTTGTATGCATCATTGTTTTATTTTATCCTAATTTGTGTAGATAACATCTCTATTCATAATAAATTTTTATTTTTCAATCTATCTATAAAAAATTTGTTTCGAGTGACCAGTAACAAATATTATTACATTTTAGTTTTAAACTGTACTGGAATGTAGAAGAGAGGGTTGAGTGGCCTTGTAGTAAGTTTTTTCTAAATAAAGAATTGAGTTATAAAGATTGGTCCATTTCCATTTAGGTGGAAATGCAGAGCAATAGAATAAACGGTTATCTTCAAGGATGTTTATTGTTTTGAAAATTTCTTTACGGAAACGGTGTATTCATGATATGAAGCATGTTGATAATTAATATTGTTTATTATACTTTTATACACACACATGCACTATAATTTTAACAGTGATCAAATACAATAATTTTGATAATTTTCGTCCTTGTTGGCACATAAGGATAATTTGGCCGTATGTGGAGAATTGCCGCAAAGTTCACCCTCCCCCTTTTCCCCCACCTTCCCAAAAAAATAGGTTTTTGTCTTCACTCGACAGGGCAGAGCCTTAAGTTTTCTACTATTTGGTTACTAATTAAGTTATAAAAATTGTCAGCGAGTTTAAAAGACAGTCATTTCAAAGGAGTGAGAGACATACGTCTTACTCAATCATACTTCTGTAAGAAAGTTATTTCTCACGAGTTTTCAGTTATTCCCTTTTAAGTTTGACATCAAAGATATTAAAATTAAAAGACGCGACGCATACATATGAGCTTTATTAAATTTGATTGAAAATTAATATCAAGCTGTTTTAAAATCTGAATTTAAATTTGGGAGTTAGATGAGGGAAACCATTTCTTTATACACTTTTATTTGAATTGCTTAGAAAAAGGCACCAATATTATTTGTTCAAGATTCGAGAATTTTATTTATAAACAGATTATTGAAATTTTATTTTATTGAAACGGTGACAGGGTACTATGTTAACTAGGTTATATTTGAAATAAGTAAAAGAATAAAGTCGGGAAATGCCTGTTTTTTACTCGGTGATTAAGTTGTTGACATCTCTCTGATTTCAGGGAATGTAAAACTCAGAATATAAAATAATTTTACTGGTTGTTCTCTTTTGGGCGTGAAAGTGTTTTCATACCTTACATGACAAGAACAAATTTAGGATGTTCAAAAAATGTGCTTAGGAAGTTATTTGGTTCAAAAATGGATGATGCTACTGGTGATAGGAAGGAGGTTATATAATGATGAAATACATTACCAAGTAGGCATAAAAAAGAAATTGTTGGGTATAGTCAAGTCTCTTAGTTATGGGTTACAGGACATGAAGCGTGAATGGGAGATTAGAACTGTGGTTCAGTCTATTGATGGCAAATCCAATGGGAAGAGACCATTCGGATACCAAGAATAGATGGGAGGGTAAAATTAGTAATAGGTGGCGTATTTTGTAGGTGCGGCTATAAACTAACTTTCAAGTTCCTGACACCTTAAAATAAGTAAGTTATCTGAAAACTACAAAAGCTGTAGCGACAATAAGGTAGCCAATTATCGGGGAGACATAAAATCTTAGGTAGAATAGGCCAACTTCATCATAAATATTTGTAATTGATTCAAAGATTTCAATTATAGTCTACATAAGTGGCTCTCAAACTTGTATTTCTTCTCATACCTCCTGGGAATATTTATATAAACTGGCATACCTCGTGTTTAATAAAGGGATTTATAATAAAAAAAATATATTTATTTGTGTAGATTTACAGTTTACTAAACACAACTAATGTATTAATAAAGAAAAAAAATTACAAGATTGATTTGAACAAATCTCCAAAATGTTCAATATTAAACACAAGGTTGCAGTTCACCCCTTATTTACTAGCAGTGGTAACTGTTAAAATAGGACACTACTTGCACAATAATTTACACCGCTTCATTGCGTAGGAGTAGAAAGATCGACAATACTTGTGATCTGGGTTCTGTTTCATAAAGCTAAAAAAATTGACAATCGTCTAATTAAGTCACCGGCATTGTCACAAGAAAGTAAACGATTTACTGTGTTTCTTGAATTTATTTCACTAGTCAATTGTCAAACTAAGGCTGGTCAAGTAGACGGTATTCAGGTAATCAATTATTTTTATTACCACATCTATAGTACATGTTAGTTTACGTAGCTGTAATTATGATCAGTCAAAGTCATTATATAGTAACAAAAAATTGAGTTAGAGATAAATAATGAGCTAGCCAAGTTTAGGATGTATTTTCAATTCATAGGTTTATATATTTAAAAAGTCCACATTAATTTCATTGTACGTAAGATATTTACAGTTAATAATAAATTCCAAGAATGAGTTTAAGACAATATCTCTTTATCTATTAGTCAATGACTATAGGTTTCTATACAAATATGTAGATTAGAAAATGTCCTACAAAAAAGGTTATATATTCTTTATCACATATTCAACACTTTTGTTAAAATCTCCAATGATTAACTTTAACTCAAGTCGTTTTCTACTTGTTAGAATAATCTTATATAATAAGTATAATACGTTTATAAAAGGTGACCTGGCGGTCTAAGGGTAAGGTGTCGGACTTCTGTTCTGGGGTCCGGGGTTCAATCCTCGGTCCCGGCACAGATTTATCTGATTGCCAAACCCTTCCTTCACCTCTGACAATGCGTGTATTAATCACAACTTTGGATGTAGAATGCAAGGCCTCACCGTGGTTCGGATTTCCACGTTAAACTGTAGGCCCTTCATTTCATCTCCAACACCCTAACATTTACACATTAGCGTAAGTGCGAATAAACCGAACGGGTTAGTAAGACGTGGTTAAATAATAATAATAAAGTTTATAACGTGGGAAACCATATAGTAAAAACCCGACTTAGTGCAACCGACCGTGATCTGACGCTGATCTCCCGTTCTTGACAGTCTAGTCCATCAGGAGGAGTAGCGTATTAAGACCGTGTGGCCGCCAAGGGGGTTAATTACATTACTGTTAGATGTTTCTTTAATAGCTGAACTTAAAACATGGCATCAACCAATACTTTTTTGAAGGTACCATATTATGTTATATCTCTATTATTTACCCCCACTCTATTTCGCATGGCTGCAAATTCTAATAACTTGCGACACTTTTCTGGAAAACTACAACAAATATTGATTCGTTTATAACCTCCCCACCCTCCGCACCCAAGTAAGCATCTATTCTATTTTCTAATGAATGAAACTATAATTACGGTTCAAAAAGTATGTAGCAATGTATATATTGTATTGGTACAGGGCAAAAAATTATAACTTCATTAGTGTGCACTATTTTAATTTTACTGACGCAGAAATTAATTTGCACTTACCTATTTGATTCCAAATAAATTCTAATTCTAATACAACAGAATAATATTCCAAAGGTAAGTTTATATATGAGTTTTATAGAGAATTGTGCATTAGATATGCCCATTAAATTAGAACAATAACGTAAGTATGATCATAACTATACAACTTGAGTGTTTAAGAGATCCTATCTCTATTTAATAATTAGTGGTTAGTAAGGTTAAATGAATTAGATGTGTTTGTCCTCTTACGAACTTATTTAAATACGAACAAAATTATTTAGTAAAACAGAGAATGAAGGTGTAATAGTAGTCCTGATCTAGGTGCTAGTAAATAGAAAGTTCTTACATGTATAAGTCTTCCTTCTTTCTTTTTCTTGATAAAAGACTCAAGTTGCTGTATCACATCTAAAGTATTTAAGATAATATCTCTCACTTCTGGTAGTTATTGTAGGTTAAATTTATATTCGCTCTGATTGATAAGTAGTCAAACTTTAAAACAAAATGTCTCCCAGTAGAAACTACGAAGAAAAATAAGATAAAATTGAACTAATATATCGCAACAAAACTAGTTTTACTATTCTGAAAACCAAGCGTCCATTAAATGTTGGTTTTTTCTAAAAAAAAAGCTGTTGCATGTTAACAAAAACAATTAAAATAACCAAACTAAATCATGTCGCAGCGTATAGAGGATTGAATATTTAGTATTTAAACTTCAGTGATGTTGTTCATAGAGATAAAAAAAAGTTTAGTTGAAGATATTAAAAACGTTGACACGAAATATGGTGAATATTAATTGACAATTTATAACTAAAAATACGATGAAATACTCCGTGACTGCCTACGTATGAATTGGTCCCATGTCTTTTGTATCATGTTGTATTGCATCAAGATAATAATTAAGATCATATGTTTGTGGCATATATTAATTATGTGCAGTTTAAATTGTGTTCAATGGTTGTATTTAATGGATTATAATGAAAACAGGAAAAAAAAATTAGTTCGAAACGACTACATCGATCTCCAAACTTCGTGTATTACTGAGGCTCTCTTCGATGAAACTATAAATGTTACGACGAATCAAGTAAAATTACTTTCCAACACACACAACAAAATCTGACTAGTCTCGATGTTGTCAGAAAAGTTGGAAGCTAGTAATTTCATGTTAAATAAGTTCAAGACGATGCTGATTTTTGATTACTGAAACAGCATTCGAGCAGTCGTGTAGAAATATAACAGGGGTTTTTTGTTGGAGAGTATGTAGTCTTTTAGTGCTTCTTATAGCTCGCACGCCTAAATTGAAAGAAGTTTTCTTTCTGAAACAGGTTAAAAGAAAGTCAAGAGGAAATATATTCTTCATGAAGTTTTGGGCAATATGAAAGAAGTAAAGATATATTTTATTCTTTACACGCAATAAATAGTTGTGAAAACAACATCTTCCCTTTTTTAACGAGGAAAAAGAAAATCTTGTAATATATTAAAAAAGCCATGAGTATTTACAGTTTTGGCGGAAGTTTTTAAGCAAGAAGTTTGTTAAAAGAAATAAATATTTTCTAATGTACTAAGCTTACCTTTTAGCGTTATATGATCCTCCAATTAAGGAAGTTTCCATGTACTCATCGACCACATGTGATTTGCTAAGTCATTTAGAATTAACAAACCTGTAAAGAAAGTTTTACTTCCACCGTCAGCTAGTTCAGTTCAGCAAACATCTATATCGGGCTTATTATCAAGTGCAAACTTGTTAGTCAATAAGTTAAATCCTGAAGATTGGCTATGGTAATGAAAAGTATTTTTTGGAGCCAAAAATAAAATCCTAAATCTCCTGCTCCGTATTCCTTTTGAATATGATTGTATGCAACTTTTCAAAAGCGTGTTAACCAAAGTATGGCTGTTAGAAAAAAGGTGTATATTATTCAGCAATTAATTGTAATTGTCTTAGTTAATCCTGATCAAATTTACACTAGATGAAGAATCTTTTCTATGGACCGGAAGAAGAAATAAATGTAGAGTAATTAAATCAATACGATGAAATCCCTAAACATTTCTTACCAAAAGATATGTATTCCCAATCTTAGGAGTGAGTTGAAACAGATGTACGTATTAGAAGAACGACCAAAAACAAAACAAGAAGTAAACCAGGAGGAAGAAGAAGGAGCATAATTCATAGAATGTGATGAAATCGTGGATTAGTCCTTCAGGACAAAATAATGTTAATCTTACTTACCTCTTAAGGTGGTGTGGAAAAGAGTACAGTTTGTAAGTATTAATATAGGTGTATAGGTTTTATAAGCCGTAATACGTAGAAATATTTGTATATACGAGAGAGACGTATCGAAAACATTTTTATAGGAATTTTTCTAATCCACATATTTTAATAGGACCCCTTTAAGTCATAGGTCCATTAGATAGGATGATATTGATTTAAAACTTATTTTTAAACTTATTATGCGCTGTTAATTTTTCTGTACAATAAATTGTTAAGTTACTTTGGTACATTATTTATGACTAATAAATGAAAAACATACCAAAATTCAGCTTTGCCTTGGCAATAATCCGTAAGGGAACAATAAATTCGCTGGACTATAATAACTCCAATGGAAGGAAGTATTTTAGACGTAGTGTATACCTCATTCGGGTTGAACAAGAGTGGAAAAAACCAATTAGGAATAACCACCCTCTGTAGAAACCTATTGGAAATCTCCATATCTTTGTCAGGCCAGTCTAATAAAGAATGACGCCTTAGACCATTTGGCTACTGAAGTGGGTTTTTAAGCACTGTATAAATCAAGTCAAGTGGGGACTGATATAAGAAATATTAAAAAATAGTGTTTATTGCTTTGGTGATTTAGCTCCTATCTCACACATAGTTAAAATTGTAAAGTGTCAAAAGTCAGAGGATTCTTTTCAAGTAATTACTATGGTAATACATTAAAGATGCTTTGTCGTGCAATTTGGAGCAAAATAATCACTTGTGAGAAACTAGCTTTATACATTTAATATAAACAAATTAATGTTAAGGCACTTTGTCACTCTCATCCAGTAAAAAAAGCCATAACTTTTTTCAATTTTAGTTATAAATTACAATATTTATTGAACATTAACTTGGAAATAAAATAAGTTTTTTTTTATGTATAAAATTGATAAAAGGGAAAAAAAGAGAAAGATTTTTTTTATTACAGGGAAAATCCCCAATTTAAACTTAAATCTCAAAACTTTAAATTAAATACAAACTAACTTTCAACAGTTAAAAATCTTAATTAGGTTTTTCAAAATTCATCAAGCAACGTAAAAAAAAAAAATTTTCTAATGCCAACTTGGGGTTTGGGCTCTAAAAATCCTCCTTCGTTTTAGGATGGATATTCTCAACCCAATCGGTTTCATGGAGGGACGTTGACTCTTTTGTAGAAGTGGGGGTCTTTGGGTGGGTTTCATTTTGAAGGATCTTTTGAAGTAGTTACTTTATTCTTGTAAAAATAAGTCCTTAGTGTTCCAAATTTATCTCGGAATCACTAGTGGGTAGTTTATTGTTTAGGTTCAGAATTACACCTTTGTAGTACGACTCTTGCGAGCCTTGTTATTCTATCGATTAGGAAAAAAATACACAATTTTTCCCAGGGCCATTCCTCCTTTTGGAACCGTTGATCCAACTAAGATATATACCAATTTTGAACAAATTTGTGTACTTGTTTCGTTTACAATGCAATAAGTCCAGTATATAGCTGAAATCTCTTCTTCAATTCTTTTAAATTAGATTAGAAATGATGGTTTTCGTTGTTCAAATTTTAACATCCAAAAAATCTTTAATTCGGGAAAACTCCAATTTCCTTTTTTTTTCTTCTAGATAAACAAGCCTTGGTGAGAGACTTAAATGACAATCTTCTGCCCAGGCATATCGTGTTAGATTAATGGCAGTTCTTTTACTACAGGAAGAGTAAGCATTTTTGGAAAGTTGGAAAGCTTTGTTTAAAATTGCTTCAAAAGTTGTTTTGATATTCTTATTAACCTTTCCCCAGAAGCCTCCCCCCATGGGCATAGGGGGGTTAAATTTAAGTGATACGTTCAACGAGCTTGTTTAGAAATTTTTCCCAATCAAGTGTTTGAAATGCGTTATTGGCCTGGTGAATTGGGTCATTGTCAGAGTAAATAACAGAAGGGCGCCCTTTCGAGTTTACAAAACGCTAGAAAACTTGAAGGAAAACTTTTTGCGGAAGAGAAAGTAATCAAATCCAGATTGTACTGCTTGTAGACAGAACAAGTGAAAATACAATCCATGCTTTACATCATCTTCAGAACAGAGGACCGCCAAGTAAACCCCTATTACTTCAAACACAGATGTTTCTTTTTTGCTGTTGAGGGGTAAAGGGGGCTTGACCCCCCTCCGCATGTTTTCCCTCAGATCCGGCATCCGACACAATGAGTTATAATTTTCTCACATTTCTTTCCCACAATAATCCAAAAAACGTTCGTTTAGGTGATTATGAAGAAGTAGCACTCCCTTTGAGTTGTTTCACATGTCTTCCATGTGAGAAGGATAACAAAAAACAGAGTGCCGTGGTGAATCATAAGGGATCTTAACAGCTTCAAATCTTCTCTAGGAATAATCTTGTTTTAAATGGAACACCGTTCTTCACAAAAGGATTTAGCGAGGTTGTCAACTATAGTAAGAGAATTCACTTGAGTTTTCTTATTTATTAATATGTCTTTTTCTTCAACCAGGTTCTGTTAGAGGCCAACATTTTGGGTTTTATTCGTGTAACCAGGAGGGCCTTCCAAACGACAATCCACCAACTGAGAAATAGATCATCCAAGGTTATGGCAAATAAGTTGGGTTCATTGAAACGACTGGGATCGGTCAAGTTCCTGTTCATACACCCGTTTCTTACAAAAAACAGACAATTATCATTCCTCAAATCCAAGCCAGCCACTGTAGAAGAGTCTGCAATTAAAAAACTCAAGAACCTTCAAACAAGTTAATTCCCGCAACCCCTTTTAGCAAACCTTCACCAATTGTAGTGTAAAAAATTTAAAACTTTTGGTGGTTTTTCTCGAGGGGGCCTACCCCGGGAAATGGCTTCACATAATGCACACTTATGTGATGATCTCTGGATTTACTCAAATTTAAACAATGCCATATAAGCATGTAAACTGGAGTCAAAGAATCGAAAAATTCTTTTCGCAAGGGACAAAATTTTCCTTTTTGTAGCTTTAACATTTTAACTATTCAACCTGTCAATTCAAAAAGCAAGAAACACTTGCCGATCCCACAAACATTCCTAAGATGAAGAGAGAGGTGTTTTTTTTACCTCATCTTGCTGTTGAAGATTCATAGATTTTTGCTCAGCATCATTCCCCCAATAAAACCCGAGGTTTTTTCCTATTTCTTTTATGGAAAAATTATCTGAAGAATAGATTTTAAAATATCTGTAGTTTACAAATGTTTCCAAGAACGTAAAAACAAAGTTTTCCAATGCCCAAATTGTAGTTTATCTTTAACAGTTTAATTTATTTGGTGTTAATTAGCTTTCAATTTTTGAAACGACTGATTTTATTTTTTTTGAGTAATAGCGAAATATTTTACCAATTTTACCAAGAAGGTAATTAATACCTTCAGGGTTTTATACTACCAAAAATAAAATGAAACCGGGCTTTACATTCCTTCGACGGGGCGTTGTGTGGGATTTAGTTTTAATTTTTAGTCTATTGGCTTCGGTTTTTTACATTATTAATACAATTGTAATAAGAAGCTTCATTGTATATCAACAAAAATTTAAAAACAACAGGGTTGAAAAATTGGGGCTAATTGGGAAAGGGGACCCAGTCTGATTAAATCCCGTCTGTTTATTTGCTAAAATTTAAAAAAAAGCATGGGGGGATTTTTTCGAAAACTCATTGTTAAAGTAGAAAAATTTTTTTTTTAATTTAATTTTTAAATTTTAAAATTTTTTTGTGTTGAAAATATCAAAAAAACCAAATCAATATTTTAAAAGGGTGGAAAAAGGGGGGGCCATTTTTTTTTTCAATTTTTATAAAATTAAAAAATTTTTGTTTTAAAATAAATAAAAAATTTTTCAGTAGCAAAATCGAGTTTAGTTTTTACATACCCAAATATTAAAGATCTTGAATTCTGTCAGGGGGGGCTTTTTAATTTTTTCAAAACCATTTAAATAAAGAAAAAAAATTTTGCAGATTTAAAAAATCTCTTGATAATAGTTTGTGCGGGGAAAATAAATCTTGTTGTATGGAGAAATATTTTATTTACTTTTTTTCCCCGGGCTCTTTGGGGTAAGGTGTCAGACTTCTGTGCGGGCCCCGGGCCGGGGGGTTAACCCCCGGGCCCCGGCCCCAGTTTATTGTTTCCCCAAACCCTTCCACACCTTTTGTAAAATCTTTTGTGTTGGGGGGGGGGCCGGGCCCGCCACCGTGGTTCGGATTAAAAGTTAAACTGAAAAGGCCTTCTTTTCCCCTCTCACAATCCCCCTTTCCTTTTTAAATTGGGTTTTGTGGTAAAAACCCCCAAGGGTTTTTTTAAGGGGCGGGGGGTTTTTTAAAAATAAAAATTTTAAAAAAATAAAAAATTTTTTTACTTTTCCCCCAAAAACTTCAATTCTATAAAAATTGTAAAAAAACTTTCGTTTCCCCTTTGTCGAAAATTAAAAGGAAAAATCAAACAACAAAAAAAAAAAGGTTATTTTTTTAAAACAGCGGTTGAGGTGGTTTTGGGGGGGCCAATGTTTCGGTTTTTATTACCCCCTATTTTTTATTTTTAAAAAAAATTTTTTTTGGAAATTTTGGTTAAAAGATTGGTTTTTTTTAACCCCAAAATTTCGAACAAAACTGTATTTAAACTTATTGGTTTTAAAATGGCAATTTTCTAAAAAATTTTTTTCCTCAAAAGTTTTTTGGATCCTTTTATTTTAGGGGGATTTATTTGTTCGCAAATTTTAAAAGGAATGAAGAGGCATAGTTTTAAATTGAGTGTACACCCCCTTTTTTGATGAAGTGGATTTTAAAAAAAAATTAGGGGAAAAAAACCCCCTATTGATGGGGGAAAAAAAACCCCGATCGCTACATGTTATTGACATTTTTAAAGTTTAACCTTTTTTGTGGGTATAATATATAGTCAGAGTAGTTATTTGTTTTTTGAGTTTTTTGGGGGTTTCAAGAAAAGTGTTTATACTTTAAAACCCCTTTTTTTAAAATTAATTTTTTTAGAGATAATTTGTACTGCAAAAATTTTGAAAGGGGGAAAAAAAATGCAAAAAGGTGAAGTACGGGGGCCCGTAAAAAATTTCTTTTTTTTATTAATATGGAGGTTTAAAAATTTTAAAAAAGCTGAGCTTTATTTGAAAGGGGGGAAAAATAACCCCTTTTTGGAAATTTTTTGCGTTGGTTGTGTAAGTTATGTAGGAAAACCAAAATTTTGGGGGAAGGACAAATCAATATCGTTAAAAAAAATAGTAAAATAAATAAAAATTTTTTAAAATCATACCTTTTGGGGTCACGGTTCTTGAAAAAAAGTGTTTTTTGTAAAAAAATTGGGTCATGGTTTTTCCCAAATTGGGGAAAAATGCGTGGGACCACAGTCTGGAAAGCTTTTAGTTCGCCCCCGCTTTTTCCCCGGGGGTTTTGGGGGGAAAAAATTTTGGGGTGCCGGGGCCCTGGGCCCCCCGGTTTGGGGTTCCCCCCGGGTGGGGGGGGTAAATTTGGTTAGTTTTAATTAAAAGTCCCCTTTTAATCCCCCTTTGGGAGAAAATTTTTTCCCCGAGTTGCAAGTTGCATGCCAGTATTTTTTTTCTGAAAAAAAAAAGCTTTCCCCTATAAATGTATTTTCATAAAATATTTACGGTTTTAATTTAAAAAATTGTATTTAAAAATGGCTTTCATTAACCCCCATAAAACCTAATCTAATTAAAAATAATTTTAAAAAATTTGTTAAAAAAAAAAAACCCGCACATGGGAATTTGAGCTTTTAGCATTTTGGGTTTGGGAACCCCTTGGGGGCTTCCACCCCGTCTCTAGGATTTTTTTCCCAAAGTTTAGGCTTTTTTTTTTTTACTTATAGTTGAAGGTTTTGTCTGTAATGGACGTGGGGAAAAAATTAAAAAAATATGAGCGACCAAAATATGGGGAAATTTATCATAACCCCATCATCTGGGGTTTGGGGAGAACAGTAATGCAGTAAAAATGCAAAAAAAAATTTTAAAATTTTTAAGTTTTTAAATTTTTAAAAAAAACAAAAAACCTAACAAAAACAGTGTTTATTACCCCTCAAATAAGAATTGAAAAAAAATACCCCAACCCCGGGTAGCTAAATGGGTAAGCATTAGGCACTAAGATAAAAGTCCCGCCTCGATTACTGTTTTATGTATATTTTTCATCTAATTTAAATTAATTTAAAAAAGACCCCTTCAATACCCCGGCAGTGACTTAATTATAAAAATTTTCACCTTTTTTCCCGTAGATATTAAAAAACGGGTTATCTCAAAAATATTGAACCCCAAAAGCATTTTTAAATGGTACAAAATTTAAATTTTAACAAAAAGACTTACCTTGTAGTTTCACAACCTCAAAAAAATTTTTTAGCCGATAATGTTGTTCCCCCGGAGTTAGGGGGTTCCCCCTTTAAAAACCCCGGGAAATTTTTTTAACCCCCGGGAAAGAAAATAAATTTTTGTTCGGGTCATATTGAAAAAATTTTTCTTTTTTTTTTAACAGAAATTTTTTGTAAAAAGGAATCAACTAAATACTTAAAAAAGGGTTTTGGTTTTTTTTCAGTCTTTTTCCGGGGAAAGAATTGCTTTATTTGGGCAATTATAAAAAAAAATTTTTTGTTAAAAGTTTTTAAAAACATATATTAGTTTTAAATTTTAAACTTAAATAATACATTTATATAAACATTGTTGGGAAAATTAATTAAGTTTTGCCCCGCAAGCACGTAACTATAAATAAATCAAATATAATTTTTTGGGCAGTATATCAAAAAATTGAAAGGGTTTTTAAAAATTTTAAAAATTTAAAAAATAACTTTTTAATTTTTTTTTCTCTATGTTTTGGGGGCTCAGCATTGTAATCGCCCCAGTTTTTTTTTTTTTAATTTTAAAACCCAAAAAAAATTTTAAAATTTATTATTATCGTAGCCCCCTATCGATGGTCACGCAGAAAAAAAAAAATTTTGGGTCCTTTAACTTGGTTTCCCCATGTTTTGGGCCTTTCGAGCTAGAAAGGGGGGTGGTTTTGGGGTTTTTTTTATATAAATTGTTTCTAATTATCGCCCCCCCCCCAAATTTGCGTTCATTATAAAAAGCTTGGTAAAAATTGCGAAATTTAAAAAAGTTTAAAAAAGGGGACATTTTCCCCCCAAAAACCCCAAACTTATCCAGTAATGTTTTTTTTAAGGGGTACAAATAACATACTAACCCCCCCTTTTTTTGGAAAAGAGGTCGGGGAAAAAAATTAAGTTTTTTTCCCAAAAAAATTTAAAAAAATGTTTGGATTAATAAAAAATTGATATCCGATTAAAAAAGGTTTTTGTTCATTTTTATCAATCATTTTTATTGTTTTTTTTTTATTTTTCTTCTAAAATTTTTTTTTTTAAGGGGCCCCGTACTATTTAATTGATTTTAAAAGTGATGGGTTGTTGTTGGTTTTTGTTCTCCCCTTATAAAAAATTAAATTTGGGGTTTTTAACAATCTCTGATGTTTTTTTTTTTAAAGTTTTTTTGTCTTTTTAAAAATTTTTATTTTTTTGTTTATACTTTATTTTTGAATTTATTAATTTTTTGGGAAAATTTTATTTTATTTTGTGTAATTGAATTAAGAAGTTTTACCAATCTTTTAATTGCGGGTTTTTTTTCCCCTTTAAATATTATCAGTTCATTTTTTTCCAAAAACAATTTAAAAAAAAATTTTAATTTAAAATAGGTGGGTTACCCCAAAAACCTTTTCTATGTCTCTGGTAAGTAAAAAAAACCCAATGATATGCTCTAATGAGTATTCCCCAATCCTGTATAGTTGGGGAAAAGGAAAATTAAGACCTCTTTGGTTTTTTGGGAGGTACATATTATATTTTTGGGGATAATTGACGGGGGTTTCATGAATCTTTTTAAACGATGCATCACGGTTTTTCCCCCTGGGGGAAAATATACCGTGTTTGCGTTAATTGTGACGAACGATTACCCCAGGGACGTTGTGATGGATGGGATACCGTGGGAAGGGGGTCTCTTGGGGGGCAATATACCCCGGGGGGCCCCAAATTTTTATGGGTTAAAAACATTCAGGGGGCCTTCTTCATGCCCTTTTTTTTTCTTTCCTTTTGGGGGATCAAATATTTTAATTTTCCCTTTTCCCCAAACTTTCTTTCCTTAAACCTTGCCCCCTTTTAAAAATCATGTAGAAGACAGCTAGGATATATACTTTGTACAATATAAAAAAAAGTATGGTTTTAAAAAAAAATTTTTTTTCCCATAAAAGGGAAAAATTAAATTAAAAAAATTTTTTTTTAAAACCCTTTAAAATTTTCCCTATTGGAAAAAATGTCTTTCTTGGTGTCGGGGGTTTTTTTTTTTTAAGAAATTTTTAAACTCACCCCAAAACCAATTACGCCCCCCATTTTGTTTCAAAAAAGGGGGAGTACCCCAAAGTCTTCATGACCTTTTCCCAACAGAAATTATCGGTTTCTAAAAAAAAACCCCTTCAAATTTTGTTTTTTTTTCATTATTTTAAAGCCCCGACATTCTCATTACTGTAAAATTTAAACACCCCAAAAAACAAAAAACAGTGGAATATGGGGTCTAGATCGAAAAAAATTTTTTAAAATTGGATGTATCCAAAAAAATCTTTTCAAAAAAAATGTAGTATTAAAAAATTTTTTTTTAAAAAGGTTTTTTAGATGTTTTATTAAAAAATGCAAGCTTTAAAAAATTTAAAAAAATATGTAAGTAGTTAACTTTAAAATCAATAGTATTTTTTTTTAAGAGGAACCTTTTAAAAATTCCTTAAAATTAATTTTAATTATAGCTTAATTTTGAAACAAGTTTCTACCCCTTTTTAGTATTTTAAATTTAAAAAAAAATAGTATTGACTTTGGGGAAATGAATACCTACATGGAATTTTTGGCATGAAAGCTTAAAAAATAACGTTAATGAGGGGGTCACAGTTTGGTTGGAGCGTTTTAGCGATAGAAAAATTTGAAAGCAATTTTTTTACAAAAAAAAAAAAAAATTACCAGATTTTAAGGGGAAAAAAAATTTTTAAATGAATGGGATTTTTCCCAAAGACAAAACACCCCTTTAGAGGGAGTGAGGTAAAAACTACTTTTTGGGGGCCAACCCCAAAAACCCTTTTGGGCCAATGATATACAATTTTTTTTCTGAAAACAAAAAAATAAATACATATCTTGTAATGGGGTTTAAAAATTTTAAAAAAAAATTATTCATGTGAATTTTTTTAAATTTTTTAATTTTTTGGAAATTTTTTTTTGGGTTTTTTTTTTGGTACATTTTTTTAAATTGTATTGGGTTTTGAAATATTTTTTTTTAATATTATGTTTTACTTTTTTTTGCCCCTTTTTATGGGTAAAAAGACTTGTTTTAAATTTAGATATTTTTTTGGATTCTTTTTTGGGGCTAAAACTGAAAAAAAAAATAAAAAAATTTAAAATGCTGTTTCCTTGTTTTTCGTTTTAAAAAATCTCAAAAAAAATTTAAAAAAAGGTTTTTAAAAAAAGTTTTAAATTTAAAAATTGAATTTTTTTGGTTAGGGGGGGGTTTTTTCTTTTTTATTTTCTAACGGGGTTTTGGTTTTCTCTTTTAGACTTTGTTTTTTTATATTTCCCCAAACCCCCCAAAAAATTTTAAAAATTTAAGTAAATTTTGGGGGGAAAAAGGGGGGCCAAAGGAACTGACGCGTATTTCCCCATTCCCCCAAAAATCCAGTTTTTGTCCAAAATTTTCGAGATTTATTTTGAAAAGTCTAGAAAACCCCTCCCCCTGATACTAATGTGATTTTTGTTTTTTAATCAGCATAGCTTGGAAAAATTTCCACCTGTATCAAATTGGGCCCCACTTTCTCAAAAAAATTAAAAAAACATCCCCGTCTTTAAAATGTTTTGGGTGTTTTTATATGTGCCCAAAATTAAGTTTGTGCTTTTTAAATTTTAACAATTTATTAAATTTTCCCCAAGTGGTGGCCAACATGATTTCATGCTAGACCCAATTTTTTTTTAAACACCCCGAGGGTTTTGGGGCCCCGGGAAAAAGTGTTCATTTTTTTTTTTTTAGCCAAAAAGCTTTCCCCCCTTCCCCTTTTTTGAAAAATTTAAAAGGTTTTTTGTTTCTTTTTGATTACAGCAGCCCTCGGTTCCTTCAACAAAATTATTCCATGTTTTAAAAAAAATTTACCCCGGGGGATTTTTTTTTAATTTACGCCCCAAAAATTTTTTCCTTTCTAGTACAGATTTTTATAAAATTTTGGCATATAGTAGGGGTTAAAACCCTTTTTTATTTTCTAATTGTGTAACACTTTTACATTTTGAAGGGGTTAATTCCTTGTTTTTTGGTTTTTTAAAAAGAAAAAAATTTTCGGGGTTTATAGGGGCAAATGTATTTAAAAAAATTTTCGTTGGGGACGGTTAAAATTCCCCCCCCTTTTTTTTATTTTTTTTTAATAAAAACCAAAAGCAATATCCCAAAATTTTAATTTGTTTTCACCCCTTTGTTAGTTTTTGTTTTTGTGAATTGTGGCCCCCCCCTGGGGTGGGCTTTTTTGGGGGGGTGATTTTTTTCTCCGAAAAACTAAAAGGAAAAAAGGTTTTTTTGGGCCCCTTTCGGCGAAGCGTAAAGGTTTTAAACTGAAAAAAAAGGAACACAATCAATTGCAAAATATTTGAACTTTTTTGGGAATTTAAAAGGGGGCCAAAAAGGGAAACATGTGTAAATTATTTAAAAAGGCCCCCTTTTAAAAAAATTTTTCAAAAAAAATTAATTAAAGGGATTAATTGAAAAAAAAGAAAACCCCTTTTAAAAATTAATTTTAAATAAATTTTAAAAAAAACTTTTTTATTTTTTAAAATTTTTAAAATTTGCTACAAGCATATTTTTAAACCCCTTTTTAAAAATGTTTTTTTTGTGAAAAAAGTTTTTTTATTTTTTAACCCCAATTTTTTTTTTTTTTAAAAAAAAAATGATCATACTTCTAGGAAAAATTTAAAAAACCAAAACCTTAAAAAGGGTGGGGTTGGATGGGGGGAAAAATTTCACATTGAATTTCTTCATAACACAAAAAAACTTTTTAAAAAAAATTTTTAAACTTTATATGTAATTTCTGATGTTTGCGGTGTCTTTCGACAACCAAAGAAAAACCCTAGATGAGGGGTTTTAAGAGGAAAAAATTTTCCCCCTTTTTAATTTCGTGCCAAAAGGAAAAAAACTAAAAGTTGGCCAGATTTACGTTTATACTTATTTATTAATTCTTATTTCTTTAATTTCATATGATTTTATTTTGTTCCTTTTTCTTTTTCCTTCAAAAATAATAACTAATATAATTTTTTTTTTCAACAAAAAAAACCCAACCTTAAATGGGGTTTTTTTATTTAAGGTAATTTTCGATATGTTGGTTTTTTTATAATTGACCAGATAAAAACTTTTTGGGGTTTTAAAGTAAAAAAAATCAAAAAAAAAGAATGAAAATAGGACTTAAAAAAAATTTTACTTTTAACAAAGACACGTTTACAAAAAGGGAAATAATCAAGAATCATTTGTTTTTAATAAAAAAAAAAACCCCAATCTTTTTGGTTTGAATTTTGGGGAAAATTTCATTTAGATTTATTTTAAAAGTACATCAAGTCGGCACACCCCTTTTTCCCCAAATTATTTTTTAAAATTCATTCATTTTTCTAAACTCCGATGAGGTTTTCTCAAAAATTTTTATCTTTTGCCCCAAATTTTTTTTCCTTTTTTCCCCACACCCCAAAAGGTGTTACATTTAAAATTTAAAAAATCCTAATCATGTGTTATCAAAACCCCCAAAATTTAAAAGCACCCCTTTCAACGTTGAAAAAAACAAAACAGTCTAATATATTTTAAAATGAACTTTTTTTGTAGTGAAATTTTGGCTATTTTTGGGTTTTACGGATTTTTTAAAACCCCAGACATCTAAAACTTTTTTGTTTTTTTAAAACCCCCCCTCTTTTTTTTTTTAAAAAACCAAAAAAAATTTTAAACTGAATAAAAATGTAATTTTAAACCCCAAAATATTTGAAATCAAACATTTTATTTTAACACGATGACGTGAAAAAAACTATTTTTTCCCCGGATTTTTGGGCCCGTACAAAATTTTAAAAGGAAAATTAGGATAAGGGGGTAAAAAGAGAAAAAAATCTTGAAATTTTAAGGAGGGCCCCCAAAATTCATAAAACCCCCTCCCCCGTCTTCTTTTAATATAACTTTTTTCTCTGCAAGAAAAATAAAATTTTTGATATACTTCTGTGCTTAGTAAATGACTTTTTTAAAAAAGTTTTCCCCCTTTGGGAAAAGGGGGGAAAGCCCCGTATGTAGTCTTTTTATTTTGTTTTCATTAATCTCTTGATTCAAGAGGTGTTTGAAACTCGAAAAAAAATTGGGTGATTTTTTTTTTTAGAGGGGAAAAAAGCATAGACTCCTGGCCCCCCGCATTTTTTAACTTTTTGGGGAATTTAAACGTTGCTATTTTTTGGGTTGGAAAAAATTTTTTTAGCCCGGGGAACAATTTTTTCTATGGGAAAGTTTTTTTTTCCCGACGTGGTGGGATTGTTAATTTAATAATAAAAAAGGCCCCAAAATTTTCAAAAATTTAAATTTTTTCCCCGGAAGGGGAAAACCCCAATTTTAAATAATTTATTTAAAATTTCAACAGGGGTTTACCCCAAAGGGGGGGGACCCCCTATTAACGTTTTAAGATTTTTTAAAAATTTATTAAACAATAAAAAAATTAAAATTTAAAAACCAAAGTACTATATTATAAAAAAAACACTACCTTGGTTTCCCCGTCATGTAATTCTAAAATACCCCCGTTTTTTCCCCTTAAAACCCTGTCATTAATGATTTAAATTTTAAAACCCCCTAGTTTAACCTAAAAAAAAAAAAATTTTTAACCCCGAAATATGAATAAAAGATAAACTTTTTCTTTCTTAAAAAATTTTAAAAATTTTTTTTAAAATTTTATTCTAAATTTTTTTTGGAAAATTTTTTTTTTAGAGCATTTGGGGGTTTTTCCTCCCCGAAGGGTTTCCCCTAAAGACCCCGGACCCCCCAAAACTCGAGAATATCTGTATCCCCCTGTTTAGGGGTAAAAAGTTTTCCCCCCTTTATGGGGGTTAAAAAAAAGGGGAAGGGAAAAAAAAAATATATTTACGTTCTACTACTTTTGGGGCGAAATGCGTCTACCTTTCCTTGCCTAAATATGCTAAAATAAGACAAATGCCGTTGGGAAAAAAAATTGTTTTTTTTTTTTCAAAATTTGGGCCCACATGAAATGGGGCCCTATTTATATATTTTTGTTGGGGTTATAGTACCCCTTTTAAACTTAATTTTAAATTGGGGGTTAAAATTTTCTTTCCCCTTTTTCTTTTGTTTAACAACAAATTTTGGGTGGGGGATTTATTTTTGTTTTAAAACGTAAAATTAACAAAAAGATTGTAAATCGAAAAAATTTTTTTTTTGTACATTTTAAAAAAGATTGTTTTGGGAAAATTTTTAGTTAAAATTTTGCCCCCGCCATTTTTGTTTTTTTTTTTAAATAGCAAAAAGGGGGGTTTTTTTAAAAAGGGATGTTTGTTTTTTTTTAAGGATTTATTTTGGTTGTAAAACTAAAGATAGTAATTTTAAAACATTGGAAAAAGGCCCCGGTACACATATCAAAACCCCCCCCAAGAGGGGCTCTTTTAAATTTGTTTTGGAGTCCATTTATTTATTTTTGATGGAAAAAATTTTTTCATGTAGGCCATGATGGGCTTTTTTTTAAAGGAATTTTAAAAAATTTAGGGGGGAGGGAAAAATAATAAAAAAAACCCCCCCTTTTTGCCCCCTTTTTTTGGCAACAGGGGCCCCTTAAAAAAAAATCCCCCGGGAAAATGTTTAGGGGAAGGAAAAAAAAAACCCTGGGGGAAAAATAAGGAAAAACCAAAAATTTTAAATCAAAAAGGAAAAAAAAACAATTTTAAAAAAAGACCCCCGGTATGCGATCGCCCGGGTTTTTTTGGTGGGAGTAAATAAAAAAAAAACACCAAAAGGGTACTACGAATTTAAAATTCCCCCACGTAGCCCTGGAGTGGAAAATTTAAAAAATTCCCCCATGTGGACAATTTTGGCTTTTCGTCCTAAAAAAAAGAAAACGATTAAATTTTAAAAATTTTTTGGGTTTCAGAAATTTTTGGTCCCCCCCCCCTACTTTTGGGGGAGGGTTGGGGGGATGCAAAATTTGTACCAATTGTTCGAAAAAAAAAAGGGTGGGGGAGAAAGAAAAACATTTAAAGTTACAAACCAAGGAAATTTTCCCCGGTTTTTTCGACTGGGGTTTGGGGAAAATTTAAGGGGGGGTTTGGCGGGGGGGGGCTCCGGGGGGGGGGGGCAAGGGGACGATTTTACTCCCCCGGGTTTTATAGAATTTCCACACGTATCTTGGTGGGAAACGAAAAATAAACTTTTTTCCGGGGGGCGTTTTTTTCCCTTTGGGGTAATACTTAAGGGGGGAAAAATAAAAAGTTTTGGTTGGGGGGTTTAGTCGGGGTTTTTCTGCCCATCTCTGGGCGGGGTATTTTTGGGGTTTTGGTGTATTATAGTTTTTTTTTATACATTTTAGGAAAATTTTAAAAAAAGGGCCCCTTTTGGGGGTAAGGACGGAAAAACCCAAGGGAGAGGGGATGGGGGGAAAATGTTTTTGGAAAATTAATTTCCCCGGAAAGTCCCTTACCAAACTACTTTAAAAAATTTCATTTTAAAAAAATAGATAGATACCCATTTTGTGGGGGTTCTCCCAAAATTTTCATGTTTTTTTTTAATTGGGGACATTTTTTTGGGGTGGAGGGGTTCTTGGGTGAAAATTTAAAAATTTGGGGATCTTTTTATTTTAAAAACCCTTTTTATTTTTGGTTCCTTTTAAAGTAGTAGTTAATATTGTATTAAATATGCCTGAATATTTTCGTTTAAATTCCTTATAAACCCCGATTTTTTTTAACAAAACTTTCGTTTTTTTTTAAAACAAACTAAAAAATTGTATTTGTTCCCCGGGAAAATGATGTTTTTTAATTTTTTTTAAAAAGGGGTTTTCCCTAAAAAATTAAAATTGGTTGGGGGTTTTATTTTTTTCTTTTTAAAAAATTTTTATTTTAATATGTATGGAAAAAATTTTTTTTAAAAAAAACTATGGTGTGAGTCCCCAAAAATTTTATATTTAAAACTTCTGTTTGTGTTTCCCCCCCCAAAACAAAAAACTGTCCCAAAACTTTTACAATAAAAAGTCAAGCTTTTTTTTAAAAATTAAAAAAGGGAAATATCAAATTACCCTTTTTTAAAAAAAATTGTTCTTCTGTTGGAAAAAAAATTTTTTTTTTAAAACCCTTTGGGAAAATTTTTAAATAGAAAAAAATTTATATGATATAGCCGATGATGAGTTTTTTAATTTCCCCCAAGATTTTTTTAAAAAGCATTGGTTGAAAATATGAATTTTTGAAAAACGTTTATTTTTGGGGGAAAAAAATATGAAAGTTATCTAGAACAATTTTAAATTCTAATAAAAAGTAAAATTTTGGATTTTTTTTTTAAATTTGGGGGTTTTACCAGTATTATTGATTGGGATGTTTGGGTTTTTTCCCCCTTTTCCCCCGGGGGTGTTAAAGAATATTTTTAGTTTTCGAGATCTGTATAATTTTTTAAATTTTTTTCCCCTTTAAAATAAAAAGATAAAATTGTAATTTTCCCTTTTTTACATCGAGATTAAATGAATTTTTTTGTTTTTTTAAGCTTTCAAAAAAATTTTAAAAATTTTTTTTATTGTTCTTTCTTTTCTAAAAATTTGTTTAGACCCCCAAAAATTTTTCCCCATTTTTGGGGAAATGGTTTCTAGGAAAATTTAAATTTTTTACTTTTGGAAAAAATTTTAAAAATTTTTATATTCAACACAAAATTTAAAAGGAGTTTAAAAAAGATTTTTTTTTCGAAAAAAAAGAAAAAAGTTTTTTTTTGTTTATCCCCCCGACATTTTTTAAATTTTGTACAAATTTAAAATGACCCCCCCCTTTTTAAAAAATGACTTGGAGTGTTTTTACATGGGGGAATAATAAAAAAGGGTTTAAAATCGCCCCCAAAAATATTTGAAAACAAAAATTTTTTATCTTTTATGTTTTTATGATTATAAATAAAAAACAATTTTATAAAATTTATATTTTTTTATAAGTCAAATTTTTCCCCAAAGGGTGGAAAATTAAGTTTTAAACAGGTTGGGAAATTTTAAAAGATTATTTATGTGTTAGAAAATGATGCTTTTTAACTATCCCCGCTTCTGCAAAAAATATATATTATTTTAAAATTTAAGGTTTATTTTTTTTTTTAATAAAAATTTCCACTTTTTTTAAAAGAGCGAGAAACGGTATGGGGCCCATGCATTTATTTTTTTTCCCCCCAAATAGAGAGGGGAAAAATTTATTTTTTTCAAAAAATTTTAATTTTTTGTGCTATAAAATATAACTTTGAATTAAAAAAAAAAATTTTTTTTGGGTTTTTTTTGTTTTAAATTTGGGGGTTTTATTTGGGGTTTTTAACATAAAATTTGCCCCTTTTGGGTTTTTACCAAAAATTTCCCCAATTTTTTAAAGTATTCAAAAAAAATTTTAAAAAAAATATGTTTTTGGGGAATTACCATTTCTTTAATTGACATCTTTTTTTTTAATTAAAAAAAATTTTGAAAAAAAAAAGAAGGCCCTTTGTTTTGTTTTTAACGATTATCCCCCCGGTTTTCCAAAATTTTTTCCATTAAATTTTTTGGTTTTTAATTTTAAATTTTTAAAAAAAAATTTAAAAACTCTATTTAGAAAAAACCCCCTATATGGAGAGAGGGGGGTTTATGCCTTTTCGTGGATGACTACGCAATTTATTGCCCCTTTTTCGAGTCTCCACAGGGTGAAAGGGGGAAGATACAATTAAAATTTTTAAAAATCTATGGATGGGGGATCGCGTAGTGACCCCTTTCCCCTTTCAGGGGCAAAAAGAAAAGGCGTTTACTTCCTTTTATTACGTGGGTACAGCCAGCCCCCCAATTTTTTTTTAAGAACCCCCTTTTTTTAACCCCTCTGGAAAAACGTAAGGTTTTGGGAATTTTATTTGATTTTAAATTAACTTGGATTCCCCCCATGAAATACCTTTTTAGCGAAAAGGTGTACCAAAGCCCTGATTAACTTTAAAAAGGGGGCGGTTCGTTCTTTGGGGGGGTGATAGGGAAAAAACCCTTATGCGCCCTATAGAGTTAGGTGAGTTCCAAAATTGAAAATTCGGCAGCTTTGTTTTTTTTTTGGGTTTAGCTAGACCCTCGGCGGGGTTTAAAGATTTTTAGATAGGTTTTCCCCATGTGGATTTGACTGGTATGGTGCCCCTTTGTCCCCTCCAGTCGTCCCCCATCTGTGCCGACGCCCCCGGGAAACCCCCCCCTTTTTTAAGGCTCTGTATTTTTTGGATCTTACGTTGGGGGAAATTTTATTGCAGCCAGAGCATGTTGGGGCCACAAAATTGTGGTTTTTCTACCTAACCGTGTCTTGTATGAAACCCCAAGGGTAGTACAAGGCCCCGGGTTTGGGATCAGGATGCTATCGGTTTTCGACAATATGGGTGCCCCCGCCAAGACTTCCCCCTCCCTAGGTCGAGTTTCTCCCTGGAAGATAGCCCCCAAATGCCATTTTGAACTTGAAAAACCCCCCAAGGACCCCCCACATTTTTTACGAGAGGACCTTTAATGAGCTCCCCGCCCCCCTTTCGGGGTTTTAAACGCATTTACAGGTGGCTCAAATTGCGGGGCCCCCCGTGGGTGTGCTTTTGTTGGGAAGGATCCAATTTTAAAAATTTTTTTTCCCTGGTAAAAAACCAGTGTTTTTACGGCTGAACTATATGCCATTTTTAAATCGTTATGTTTTGTTTTTCTTAAGTTACCGTTCTGTTCTATTTGCAGGGTTTTCATGGAGTGCTCTGTTGGCTTCCCCACTCTTCCCGGGGGAATCCTCTGTGCAATGATTCACGAAAAAATTTTTAAAAAAAATTGTTCATTTCACCCGGGCTCGCCTTTCTCTGGTTTTCCTGGTACGCGGTCTTTCGAAAAAAATGGCGGACAGGGGCCAAGGGGAGGAAACACGCCGCCTCCTGAGGCGGACCGGGGGTTTCATGTTTTTGAAAAGGGTTTTATGTTCCCCCGTGGGGTTTTCTTAGACCTGGCACGAGCAGGGGGTCTCCCCCCATGTAGAACAAGCTGGGGCCCCTCGGGGGTTTTGTGTCGGGGGGGCCCTTTTATCGAAAGTCTAGAAGAGAGGAGGTCATCTGACAAAACCCCTCGTGGGCCCCAAAAGGACCCTTGGGGTTTTTACGAGGGGGGCCCCCACCCCCAGTGTGTGAGTTTTGCGATCCCCCTCGAGTGTGCATCAATTTTGGTGGGGTGTAAGTTGCCTTTCCGTCTGGATTTGTTTTAAAAAGGTCCCCTAGTTTTTTTATTACAGATCCCGGGATGGAGTTATTTGTTTCCCCCTTTTTACAACGATTTTTTAATGCCATTGGATTTTTAAAGTGGTTTGGATATTTTTGTATTATCTTTTTACTTTTGATATTTGTTTTTACGTTTTAACAGTTTTATTGCAATTTTAAAACATGTTTTTTTTGTTTTTTTAAAGATTTAAATTTTAACATGTTGTGTCTTTTTAACGTGTTATATTTTAATATGTTTGTTTCGTCTTTTTATTGGAGGGGGGCCCACCCGGGGTTTTTTTATGCAGGTGTATCACTTAATTTATTAAGACTAATTTGGCATCTATGGGTTTAGGGTGAATTTTATCTTTCCCCCATGTTTTTTTTTTTATTTTTTTTAAAAATTTAAGGCCCCCAAGACTTAGGTTTAGGGGGCCCTTTAAAACAATAATAAAAAAAATAATGTTAGACACGTGATTTTTTTCCAATCAGAATTATTTTTTTAATTAGGTTAAAGTCGCCATTATTAGACAAAATGCAAAGTGCAATAGTATTTTTTCTCAGTTTTTTAATGATAAAAGAGTTTATGAATAATTATTAACAAAAGTATACGCGTTAGAGAAAAAGCCATTATTGTAGTGTTATTGAAAATGTCCCCAGTTTTTGAGGAAGATGTCATTGGGATTGGGGGAATTTACAAACAGATAACCCTTAAAAAAGGGAAAAAGGAAATTTTTTGGGGGGAAAGCCGTTAATGGTTTGGGGGGCCAAGGGAAAAGATATTTTCAAAGGTTATTTTCGAAAAGGAAAAGGTCTTGGGTGATAAAATGTAAAAGGGTTGTGAGAGTTTTTTTGGGGTATTAAAAACTTTTTATAGATTTGAGGGAGGGGTTAGGTAGTTTTTGACAATAGTCTAAATTCTTTAAAGAAAGAAGGCTGAGGTTAGTGATTTTGAGAAAATTTACAACTGTTAAAAGGGAAAAAGTTTTTAAAAAACGGATTTTGGAAATTTTATAATTAAGTAAAAGGCATTGGGTTTTTTAAAACAAAAAAATTCCCTTAGAGGAAGAAAGCTTTAGGGTAGTGATTAGAAAACAGTTTAAAATTTAGAGAAAGAGGAAATTTGATTTTGTGAATTTAAAAAAGTTAAACCGTTAGGGTAGAGGTCTTTTTGGGAGTGTTATTTACTTAGTTACGCTGTGAATGGAGTAAAATAGTATGTAATATGTTACTAAAAAATTAATCTTTAATTTAAATTTTTTTTTTTCACATTGCCTTTGTGTTTAAAATATAGTATAACAAAATTTATTTTTTTAGAATGAGGGGGTATTTTAGAGGAAAAATACTCAATTTACACTTAAAAAATATAATTTGTCAAATTCGTTCGTGGTATTTAGTAAAATAATAATACAAAAAAAGTGTTAGAATTTTAATTATAAATAAAAGGCTTCAAGTAACAATTTTAAAATTTGTAAAAAAATTAAAAGAGTTGGAAAATGGGAAGAAAAATCAAGAAATTACAAACGTGTTTAATATAATTTTTACAAAAAAAAATGTTTTTTTTTTGTTGTTTTATGTTGTTATAGAAAAGAAATTTTTAAAATTTTTTTTTTTTGAAGTGGCCCCAATTTTTTAAATTGACTTAAAATTCAATTAGTATATATTTTAAAAATGAAAACATTATCATTTTGCTTGTGTTCCCGCGGCTTTTTCTCGCGGGAAGTTGATTATTTTTTAAAAAAAAAAATAACATATGAACGATTAATTTTAAAATATTTTGGTTATTAAGACATAACTTTTTACCTAGATCAAAAAAATGCAAAGTGTAAATTTTTTTTTTATCCTTATTAAAAAAAATCCCCCTTTTTAAAGTATTTTTTTTGTTTTTTGTTAGGTAAAAATTTTTTTTTGTCTTTAAAAATTAAAATTTTTTAAATTTTTTACCCCTATTTTGACCCCTTTTTGGGGGGGGAATTTTTTAAAAAATCCTTTTTGGGGGTTTTGGGGCCCAATAACAAAATGAATATACATTTCCGAATTTAATGTTGTACCCCTTTTTTGTTTGCGTCGGCGATGATGAATCAGCCAGTCAGTTTTTTCAGACTTTCACCCCTTTTTTCCCCCCTTTTTTAAAAAAATTTTCCCAAAATTTTTAAAAAAAAGATTTTTTTGGGGTTTTGTAAAACCCCAAATAAAAATTTTGAGAACTTTAAAAGAGGGATTTTTCAATTTTTTTTTACCCCCATTTTGCCCCTTTTGGGGGGGGAAATTTTTTTAAAATTTTTTAGTGGGTTTAATCAAAATAAAATTTTCCGTCCGTTTTATGTTGAACCCCTTTATAGTTTGCGTGGGTGAGATGTCAGGGGGGAGAAATTTCAGGAAAATTTTTTATTATAAGATGTTTTTTAACAAAATTTTTAAAAAATTTTATTAAAAAATTTAAAAATTCTTAAAATTTTTTTAAAATTTTAAATTCTTTTTATTTTTTTTTTACCTTTTTGTTTTTAATTTTTTTTTGGTGAAGTGTATGTTAAATTTTAAGTCAAAAGGGTCAATGTTGTAATCTTAGGGGGGGGGGGGGGTAGTATAAAACTCGCCCCCCCAATGCCCCAAATCCGTGGTAGAGCCCCAAAAAAAAAATGAGATTAAACCCCTCGAGGTATCCGCGGTAATGAGAAAAGGGAAGGATATTTTTTTGTCTTTAATAGGGCCCCGGCGATAAACAAATTTGCCAAGAAAAATTACCCTCTGATTTATTTTATCACGGTAACCCCTTTGCTCTTTCTTTTAAAAGTGCTAAGTTCTAGTGAAAAAAAAGGGTGAGGCAGTGGTTGAGTAATATAAAAATTTAAAAAGACTCTTTTATGGCTTTAAAAGGGACCAATATTTCCCCCAAAAGGGGGGGGACATAAAAGGAAAAAATAGAAGTAAAAAAAAAGAAAAAGTCATATGGAAAATTAGTAAAATTTTTAAAAAAACAAGACTCAAATACAAAAAAAAGGGTTTTTATATTTAAAATATATATTTTTTTTTTTTTTGTGGCATTTTAAATTTTTTAAAAAAAATCCCCCCTATCCGGTACCAGAAAAAATTTTTTAATCAAAACTGTGAAAAAATTGTGGCTAAAAAACCTTTTTAAGAAAAATTTAAATTTATTTTAAATTTTTGGTTTGGAAAATGTGAATTAGTGGCCCCAAAAAATTTTCAATAAAAATATTAAAATTTCCCCACTCGTTTTCCTGTGAAATTTTAGGTGATGACCCAAAAAAAGGGTGTATATCTTTTTGGACCATGGTCAGCATCACATTTCTAGATTTAAAATAAACCCCAAACCGCTCATTTTTTCAAAATCTTCCCCGTTTGAGAGAAAAAAAATGTCCCGCCCCCGACTCCAACCGGCGTCGCAAAGGCCCCCGGGAAAAAATTTTTCCCTTTTAAAAATTATCCCCTTTTTATTTACATTCCATTTATTTCATGTCTCAAAACCAGCGCGTCAATTTTTTTTTTTTAGAGTCCTTTTTCTATAGCTTCTAACACTGATTGCCATGGTAAACAAAACAAACAAAAAACTTTTAGAAGGTTGCATAATATAGAGGTTTATAGAGGATGATTTTCATTAGTTATTTCAAGCTGCTATCAGGAGCAACATAGGTAAAACGATTGTAATGTCCCGCCCAACTTCATGAACTCATGGAATTAGGAGGGATATTGTTTACAATGTATTATGAAATTTATTTCGATGTTATTAAATTTGTCCAAGAATAATAAAGCAACGTAGAATAGTAAAGCGAAATTAGAAGATAGTATACGAATTTTAAATAAATTATTAAATAAAATTAACAACATTTATTGTGCGATGAAGTTGATAATGTTTAAAATACTATTGGTGGAAGATTTGTTGTGAAAATTCTATTTATTATAACGTATTAACATTTTGTGGATGATTTAACAATACAGTGGTAAGCTACATGAATAAATAAATAAAATAAAAACCATTATATATGGATGTGTTGCTAGAATAATATATGGTGTAATTATATGATGGGTAATATAGTTAGATATATTATTTGTTTTTTCTCATAAGTGTGGAAATTGGAATTAAAATTTGGTATATGAATCTCGGTAGTAATCTTTTATGTGGTTCCTTTAGGCTAGATTTAATTGGAATATGAGGTATTACGTTTTAGTTTGCCATGTTGAGGTAGTTTTTCTAATTTGATAGTAAGGGATTGATTAAAAAGAACAATCATTTGAACTGTTTTTTGCGTTCAGTTTGGCCGTTTGTAGGTGTAGGTTTTCCGAACTTCCATCATCAAACTAACTCTGGAAAATCAAAGTAATATCAAAGAATTGACATGTGAAGGAAAGTTTGTATTCATAGGCCTATCGGAGTAATTACTTTATATTCGATTTGATGAAACATATATGATATTTAATACAATAGGTGCCAAATCCAAATTCGCAAATTCTAAAGCCTTCGGGAATCACTTAAAACCAATTAGTAATTGCGTGAAACTTTTTACATCTTCTCAAAGGTCTCAATATGACATTTGTGTTAAAACTACACTTTCAACAGCCATTCTAAACAACAACAACCTTCGTGATCCTAATTAGGTATTTATTTCAGCTTTAATCAAATATAAGTCCAAGACTTCTATTGATGTAAACCCCACCAAGTTGCCCGGCTGCCACGGCAAACGCCGGGTGAAATGATTGGGAAAAACCCCCTGTATGCGTTTTTTTTCACCTGATCAGGAGTGGGAGGGCCCCCTGCGTGGGGGTTCACCACGTGGGGAGATGGGAGTTTACCCGCGACAGAGCCGGTCCACCCCCGGGGGCCCCCGTTACCGCCCAACCCCGTGCCACCCCCCCGTTGCCCGGGGCCCCGGGGGGGGGCCCCCATTCGATTTTCTTTCGCCCCGTGATAACAACCCCTATATAAATCTCATAGAAATATCTCTGAAAAATTTTTACCCTTAACATTCTTTAACTCTTACAGGGTCTCTTTACAGGGTCCCCTTTCCCCCTTTAACATCAACGCCTAGTACGGTACTTCCCCCTTATCACCCAGTCCCGGCTCCATTTTTTTTTTTCCCCGTCCCCCTTTCCGCCTCCTTTTTTTTTCCGATTTCGGGGCCTGTCAAAAATTTTTAAAAAATTTTGGGGGGCTTGGTCATGTCCTGGGGCCCCCATCCCCCCCCCTTCTGCACCCCTTCTTGTCAATTCCTGTTTATTTGCTCATATCGTTTCACATATACATCACGTGTTGCGTCCTCCGCCACATCGCACGCCCAAAATGGATTACCCCCAACCCCAAACGGGGGGGTTTTTGGGCCGCGAAGTCCCGTGTCCTCAAAGGAACTGGGTTGAGTAGTGGTTTCCAATTGTTTTCCTCTTACTCCTCCCCTCACGTCTTGTAATATGCGTAAGTGATTTCCCCCTTTGGGGGGTTTTTCCCCCAAACACCCCCCCACCTTCCAATCGTCTCTTTCTCCTAAAAAAACCGGGGTTTGGGCCCCCTGTCTACACTTTCATTTTGCCCCTCCACAATCTCCCCTTTCCTCTTGTACGGTCGTAGGTTCCCCCCTTGTGATCCCCCTTAAGCTTCATGGGACATGCCCATAAAACCCTTTTTGGCCCCACAGGGAAATCCCCCCCTCTTTTGTCCCTCTTACCCCCTGTCTGCTTTTCCCTTTTGGGGGGTTTTCCTTTAACCCCCACCGCCCGTTTACTGTATCGGTTCCCCCATATTTTGGTCCCCCCCTGTACACCCCCTCAACGAGTAAAAAATTTCCCCTTTTCCCCCAAGGGTTCTTGGCTTTGTGAAGATTATCTTCCCTTTTTCCCCACACGACTCTTGGCCTTTTGTAACTCGTTTTTCGATTAACTCCCGGGGACTTGACTTCCCCTTTTATAAACTTACCCCCCCCTTTTTTCCCCCCACCATGGATATCTTTCCCCCCAGAGTCCCTCTCAGGAGCAAAATCCCCCATTTGGGACTAGAAAACATCAGCTTTTCCCTTTTTCCCCCCCCCTTTTACTTTCCTTAGATTTTTAGTTTCCTTCCAAGCTCCGTCTGTGTCTCCCCTTTCAGGAAAAAACATCTTTCCCCTTTTAACCCCAAAATTTTACCCTTCTTTCCCCATATTCTTCTTGTACCCCATTTTAAACAGTCGTTCCAAAGAGTGGGAAATGGGGTGATCCTTTTTTTGGGATCCCTTGGTCGGCCCTTACCCTCCTTTAAAAACCCCCTTTTTTCCCCAAAGGGGCACCCCCCTTTTTTAAAAAAAGTTTCCCTTTAAACCGCCCCCTTTTTTTTTTGGGGGCCCCGCCTCCTTAATCCCTTTTTAAACACCGGGGGGCCCCCTGCGTTATCAAAACCCCGGGGGTATGTGGGGGAATACCCCCCGCCGTATCTACTTCTCCCAGCCCCCCAACCCCCTTTTTCCCCAACCTCATGGGGGATCCCCCCCCCCTTTTCTTTCATAAAGCCTTTTCCCCAAGTATATGCCCAACTGCACTCATGTTTTTGCTCACCCCCCGAAAAAAACATCTTTTCTCGATTTCCCCCGTACCGGAATCAGAGTTACCCGGGCCCGTACGACTTTATTTTTGTTTTGTCTTTATCGCCCCCTTTTTGGGGAAAACCTTAAGGGGATCCTCTTTTTTACCTACCCCGGGGAAACTTCCCCGGGGGCGGGGGGTTTTTCTTATCCCCCGGTTCCTCGAAAACCCCCATCAGCACCCCTTTTCCCCAACCCCGGGGGGGATTCCATCCATCTGGTTTTTTTCTGTTCCTAAAATTTTTTGGGGGGCCCCCTCTCCACTGTCAGTAGTGAACTCGGGGATCTCTCTCTCCATCCCCTGGCCCCCTTTTTTTTTAATCCCTTCATGGTAAATTTTTCGTTTCTTGCTATCGTTTGGGAGGGTTTCCCTCAACATCATTCCACGGTTTCCCCATACCCCTTTGGGGTATGCCCCCTTGCCCTTTCTGGGGTTGAAAAACTGATCCCCTTTTATTTTACCCCAAAAGGCCCCTTTTACCTTCCCCCCAAAGGGGTTTTCCCCCTTTTGGGGGAAAAGGTTTTCCCCCCCTTTCCCCCCCTTTTCCTTCCCCGGGCTTTCCTTACGTTTTTTTTCCTTTTGGGGGCTTTTTTTGGGTTAAAAATCGGACCCAGCCCATCGAAACTCTTTTTTTGTGCCCCCCCCCACCCCCGTCTAGCTCTCTCCTTGCTTGTTTTTTTCCCCTCTCATTTGACAGCTTTTTTGGGCCACCATTCCCTCCCCTATCCCCCCTCTTTTTTTCCTTGGAGGACTTTCCCTTTCCCCGGGTTTCCCTTATCCCCCTTTCCCCGTTGCCCCCCCTCTCTTCGCACTTACACTAATTTGGGTTGCCTCTGCCCCCCCCTTTTGGAGTGCTCCGTGAACGGGGCCCGCCGATTCTTGAACTTAAAATTACTTTTTTCCCCCGTCGTTTGGGCCCCTTTTCTCCGTCTCCTTTGCACCCTTTAAAAAACCCATGAGCCCCGGGGGGGGACTCTATTTTCCCCCCCACTCTCAAATCTCCGGGCCCCCATTTTTCCCCACATTTCCGTCCCCCGTTAAACCAAAATTCGACGTTACCCCCCTGTTGCAGAAAAGGTTTTCGGGGGGGGCAGCTCTGTTTTTAAACTTTAAATTTGGTGAGGGAAAATCCCTTTACCTCCCCTCTTTCGTTTAGGAAAATTTTTTCGTGCCCCTAGCTGCGATTTTTCCTTTGATCCTGCAGACCCGTTCTCTCCCGGGCCAGGTCCTCAGATTTTCCCTCCAGGTCCCGTATGAAATCTAAAAGTTTTTCACTGGGGTTTAAAAATTAGCAGGGCCCCGTGAACCCCTTCCCCCCACTTTACCCCACCCCCCACTCGCTACTCTCCGGGGTTTTCCCCCCATCGGGTTTTTTGCCCGCCCTTAACTATAGACTCCAATGCGCCTTTCCCCTTACTTTTGAACAGATCTTTACGCCCCCGACACGCTTTACCCCCCGGGGGTTTTTGGGTTTCCCCTTTTGGCCGCAAATTCCCGTTTTTTCTTTCCTCTGTCCCCTTTTGATTTCCCCCTAGCCCCCTTAGCCCCCCCCCAAAATTCACCTGGATCCCCTTTTCGGGCCTTTGTCCCTTCTGTCTCCCTTTTTGTCTAGAGCCTTTTAAATTTTTATCGGGTTTTCCCGATCCGCCACATATGGCGTTTGTCCCCCTTTGCCCCCCGGGGAATTAAGCATCTCCCCTTTTCCCCCCCGCCCCCCTACACTCGGGGGGCCCCCGCTTTTCCACACTGGGGGGATGCAGCTTTGTGCGCAGTGCCTTGTATGTGTTTTTGCCTGGCATTTAAAAACCCCCGGGGGGCTCGACATGGTCTTTCCCCCCGCACCTCCGCCGGGGGCCAGATAACCTATCGTCTTCCCCTAAACCCCTTCCCTTATTTGGGTGCAATACCACCGTGATCGATTTTTCCCAAGTGGGGCCCTTTCCCAAAATTATAAAACCAAATGAAGTTCTTCACGATCCTCGAGGCCATCCACTCCCCCCCATTTTCCCCTTTCGTGCCCCCTTTTTCCCCGATTCACTCTCATCTCTCCCCCTTTTTAACATCAAAAAACATTATTTGGCCCCCTGCCCCGCCCCCATTTACTTCAGGCCCCCCTCACCCAGGTCTTTCTCTAGCAATTGGCCTTCTTTTGGGGCGTTTCCCCCTCCAGCCCCCCCTTTCCCCGTACCCCTTGGGGTTTTTTGAATTGCCCCCATTCTTGGGTTTTAAGGCCCCTTTAAATTCCCTTTTTTTTTTCCCCCAAATTCTTTTGCACGGTCCCCCCCACGAGGGAAAAAATTTTTCCTTTGGGCCCCAATCCCCTTTTCCCCGGTACAAAAGGTTTGGGGGGCGTTAACTTTCTCTCCCACCCCCCTTGCAAAAAAGGGGGATTTTCGGCCCTTTTTTCCCCCAAGCCCCTTTTTCTTTTTCTCCCTCCCCCCGCCCCTCCCCCGTTTTGTTTTTTCCCGTTCCGCCTGCGGGCCCCCCAGCCTATGACTTTGCCCCTCAAGTCATTTGCCCACGCTCTTTTTCCCTTCATGTGACCCGGCCCTTTTTCCCCGGGCCAGAAACAAAAAACCCCTTATTTTTTCTGGTTGCCACAATTTTTTTCCCTCTCTCCCCGGGCCCGGGTTTGTCCCCCGCCTCGAAATTTTTCAGTCCGTGTCCCCAGGGAAACCCAAAAATTTTCCTTTTTAAAGGGAAAAATAGCCATAGTACTTGGGGGGGGTGCCCCTCTCCCCCTCTTCCCTTTTCCCTTCGGTGTCTCCACCTTCCTTTTCCGGTTCCGTCTTATGCCCTGTCAGGGGGTACTTCCCCCAAAGGTCCTTTCCCGGGGCCCTTTTTGCCTGACCATCCCCCCTACCTAGGGGTCGCCTCAACCTCTTTTTACCCCTGCCCTCTCTCCACCTCCCCGCCTCCAGCCTCCGCTGTGGGGCCCCCCCTTTTTCCCGGGGGCCGTTCGGGGTTGTCTTTTTCTTCCAAACTCCGGACCTTCCCTTTCCCCCCTTTAGGGCTCCTTTTTTGGTTTGCCCCCTCTTTGGTTTACGCTTCTTTTCTCTTAGTACCTCCCCTCAGTGTCCCCTCATGGGGAGTTCTTCCCTTCCGCTGGAAAATTTTCCCCTTTTCCCCCTCTTTTCCCTTTTTCCGGGTTGCCCCGTTCCCCGTTTCGGGCGGCCCCTTTTTTCTTTAAAAAGTACATTTTTTTTTTGTTTTTGCCCGCATGGGGACAAGGGGGGGGCCGGAATATCAGGAACGGGTTTTACCTGGGTGTACCCCCCCACCCCCGTTCCCCCCCGGGGGCCCCCCCCCCATTTGCCGAAACCCCGGGACCTTTGGGCGGAAGGGCTGCTCGTTGCGGTGCGGGTCCCCTGACTCAATGTCCATTCGGGGCAGGGTCCGAAACGGCTGGTCTCCCGGGCCATTCCCCCCGCTGCCGCCTCGGGAGGGAAGCTACATCAGCTTCCCGGCCCCCCGGAAACAATCGTGACTCGGTTTTTACTCCCAGCGCGCCACGGGTTTGGGCCAAAACCCCCCCCCCTACGGGGGGGTCTCATTTTGAAGGAGGACCCACCCCATCCCCCAACCCGGGATATGATGGGTTTGGGTTGCCATGTTCATCAGAGGTCCCGTGTTTTTGGGCCCCCGGGGTGACCAGGGTCCCTTAGCCTTTTCCCCATCGAGGGGTGCCCCCTTAATTTTTAGGACCATGTCCCCCGGGTTTTTTTTTTACGGTTGGGGGTTTTTCCCCCCCCTCCCCAAAGTTCCTCTTTTATCCCCGGGGGGGCGACCCCGGCCGTTCTTCCTTCACCCCCCCCGACCTTTTTCGTTTCGCCTTTCGGTCCCACGTCAGCCGGCCCCCCCCAGGGAACAGGAGAGTTAGCCATTCTAAACGGGCAAAACATTTTTAGGACAAACAAAAAAAAAGGTATTTAAACCCTTTTAAAAAAAAAAATACCCCTAAAATGTTTCTAAGCCAAAAATTGGTTTAATAGCAGTCAAACCCCCCCTTTAAAATACAGATTTATGATTGTAAAATTTTTTGGTCTATTTAAATCGAAATTTAAAAATTTTTGAATATTATGTATTCGAAAATATTAAAACCCTTTGAGTCATTAAACATCCCAAATTAAATTATTTTTTTCTATAAAATTTTTTAAAAAAAAATAAAAAAAAATGTAAAGTAAAACGGTCCCTTAAAAATTTTTTAAACTGGGCTGCTGCCCTCCCGGGCGTGCCCCTATCTCAAAAATGTTAGTAATGTCGAGGTTTTTTCCCCTTTAAATTTTAAAAATTTAAAGGATAATTTAAATTTGGGGTATGTACTTAGTGTGATGCTTTAATTTTGTTTTGGGGTTGTTTAAATTGTATAAA